>JACDOX010000071.1:0-249509 GCA_014549065.1 Cardinalis cardinalis
GGGACCCTGGCAACACACAGCAGCAAATTCTGCACAAGGTCACTTTCCTCAACCTAAATCCCAAACCCTTGGGCAACAAGGACATGGAGTGACCTTGTGTCCACTCAACTATAGCTCCATCTTATTCCAACTACACAGATGTGATTAATTTCTGATTTTTTTTTTAATTTTTTTTTTTTTAACTTTAGAACAGCGATTCCATACCCTGGTCAATGGTACCTCCAACCACATAGTAACCATACAAGATTCACAGCCATCCTACCAGGCTGCAAAAATCAGCAAGAGATGTTTCAGTGAGACTGATCCTTTCACTTGTTAAGCTTCCATGGATAATCATGGGGCATCAACATATCAAACCCAGTACAATACTGATATATTGTATAATACACAATATGTATAGTGTGATTTTTTACAAAAAGGATGGAGAGACAGAACAAGGGGGAACAGCTTCACATGGACAGAGGGCAGGGTTAGATGGGATATCAGGAAGAAAATTATTCACTGTGAGTTTGGTGAGGCCTTGGCACAGGTTGCTCAGAGAAGCTCTGGCTGCCCTATCCCTGCAAGTGCTCAAGGCCGGGCTTGGATCAGCCTGGGATAGTGGAAAGTATCTGTCCATGGCAGGGGTGGGATTGGATGAGTTTTGAGGTCCCTTCCAACCCAAACCATTCCACGATTCTGTGAATATATCTATTCATAAAACCATTCCATCTGAGTTTTGCCTAGCCAGTTAAAATACTTTGAAAATTGCTTTAATGCCACTGTGTTTCTTTGTTTTCTTACTGACACAGAAGACAAATAGGGGAGGGAAAGGTAAAATGACAAATTTAAGGTGTTTACTGCAAATTCATGACATCACCCATGAACAGATCTCTTCTACACACGGCCTCACACTTAGCTACCTGTCAGAGCCAACCTGAATTCCCAGCTCCTACATCCCCAATATCTACAGGCAGGAGTAAAGTACCATTAGAGCAGTGCAGAGTAGCAACCATTCCAACAAAAGTTCTTTAATACATTTCATCTCAAGTTCAAGAGCAGACCAAAGCTCTTGGCAAAGGTAACATACAATACCCCTCACCAACTATTTTAAGTGCAAGAAGGGTCACACACAGTGCAGAGACGCACACCACCCTTAAATAAACCAATCTGTTTTCCTTGTAAGCACATCATTAGGGATTTTTCCCTCTTTTCACACCTCAGTGCACACTCAGCCAGGACACTCTGGCTCAAAGCACCCCAGCCCTCTCCAAGCCCTCGGCTTCCAGTGACTCCCACCCAGGCCAGGCAGGGTCCAGACCCCGGCGCTGACCCCCGGTTCCTTCTGGCCGAGCCCAGACCCCGGCAGCACCCCCAGCGTGGCCCAGGGTTCCCCCTGACCGAGCCGCCAGCCCTGCTCCCAGCCCCCCGGCACTGACCCCACGTTCCCTGGGGCAGAGCCCCGCTCCGGCCCGACAGGGTCCTCGGCATCACCCCGAGACCCCCGGCAAAGCCCGGACCCCGTGACTGACCTCAGATCCCCGGCAGGGCCCACACGCCCTTTGACAGGGTCCTCAGACCCCCCGGCAGAGCTCCTGGCCCCTGCGGCACGGTCCAAGCCCCCTCCGGCAGAGCCCAGGCTCCCGCCGCGGCCTCCAGCCCCCAGCACAACCCCCGGCAGGGCCCCAGGTCCCCGACAGAGCCCCGGCAATACGGCCGGAGCCCGCCCAGGCCCCGGAGGGCGCCAGTCCCGCTCTGTGTCCCCGGCCCAGCCCTAGTCCCCCTCACGGCCGCCAGCCCCCCAGCACGGCCAGCCCGCTGCGCCGGCGGAGCAGGCCCGCACCTCGCAGAGGAAGGTCTGCCGGCCGCGGCCGCCGGCGGCGCGGATCTCGTAGGCCGGCATCACCCTCCTCCTGCCGCACCAGGCGTACAGGAAGTTCTTCACGTCCCCCATGGCCGGGCCGGGGCATCGGGGCACGGCCGCCCGCTCCAGCCGGCGCCGGGCCCGCGGCAGCCCCGCACGGCGGCGCCTGCGCGGCGCCAGACGGCGGCCGGGAGGGGCCGGGCCGAACCCCGAGCCCGCCCTCCAGCGCCCCTCCGCCGGCCCCCGTCTGAACCATCTCCTGCTTGGCTTGCTGCTGAATAGAATGTGTTTCTCAAGCTGTCAAAGTGTTTCAATTTAAACAATCGTCCTTTTTCAGTGTTGTTGGTCTTTCTGAGAGACTTCTTTGGAGATGAATGTCCAATACGCTGGAATGAATGAAATAAAACAGCTCAGAGGCATAACTGATTTCAGGGAGTTATGCAGGAAACGATCCTTTAGGGATATTTGGGATCACAATGTTGGTGTGACTGATCTGATCCTGAAGTTAGGATGTAGCTAAGAAGAGGGGTCACAAAGCYTCCAAATCATGTCTTGCACTTGCAGCTCACTCCGGAGCAAATCAGCACGGATCTGAGAAGTGATTTCATGTACCGCCTGGAGCAGGATCAGGAATTGCAGAGGGTGAGTGTGTGTCCTGTCACCTGGCGCCCTTGCCCTGGGCTCTTCGTTTTCCAGAAGGGCTTGAACATAATCCCAAGTGTAAAAGGCTGGGTTTCAGCACAAATACACAGCACGTTTTCGGAAGTGCTGAGTGTTCCACTGGGGTGGAGGTGGSGGTGAGTTGTGCTGTGCCAGGAAAAAGTACAAACTATGAGCTRTTCTTTGGCAGTTTTTCCTTTGGGTAAGGGAAAAGTGCAGAAGAGTGAGGCAAAGTATAGATGTGGGGCAGAACAGGCTGAGTTTTGGAGATTTTGGCAATGTCCTRGACCTTTTTTTCCAGATCCAAGAAGAGAGAGAGGCTTTACCTCTGAAGAATTTTGAAAGTGAAATTCTGGAGGCAATCCATCACAATTCTGTTGTTGTCATCCGCGGTGCCACCGGTTGTGGCAAAACCACTCAAGTGCCCCAGTACATCCTGGATCTCTCTTTCCTGCTTCCAGCCACCCTGCCATCAGTGTTTTCATGAGGAGCAGTCAGGGCATGGGACCCCTCGTGTTTCAGCCACAAGGATCATCAGCCAGCAAGAGAATCAGCCCAGGACACAACAAAATGCACGTTTCAGTCTGATACCAAGTGACTTGCTCTGGTGAGACGCCACCTGCAGAGCTGCCTCCAGCTCTGTGGCCCCACCATCAGGACATGGAGCTGCTGAATCGCCCCAAACCGGGCCAAGAGATGCTTCCAAGCCAAAGTCCAGACCGTGGGGATTTGCTTTACTCAGCGCGCCGAGATCACTCCTCCTAACGGCGCACACCAGGCACACAGCAAACTACAATATATGGTTATACTTCATGCATATTCATTATTTTCCTTAGAAAAGGTGTGGTTATGCAAACTATATCTTAGTAGTCTCATTAGTATAGGCGCAGGCGCAGTGCACCCTGGTGGCCGCACTGAGGAAGGCTCCGCATCCTCCTGGCAGCTCCTTTGATGAAGGGTGGGCGTCTTCCCCGCCGTGCCCTTTTCACCCTTCCCCTCTAAGCATGTGCAGTCGTGTTAGCTGTTTCAGCGATTTCCTCACTGGTTTTAGCAAGCTCTGTCCTTCATTTTATGCAAGTTTTGGTCCCTATTTCTTGCCAAATTTCATCCTTTGCTTGTGGCTTAATATTTGCTAGCTTCTATACTGGTGATGATGTATCTTATTCCTGCCCAAGTATGCCTAGACACAGTGCTTTTAACCCTTTCAGGAGCGAGTCCAGAGAAGGCCTTGAGGATGCTCCATAGGCTGGAGCCCCTCTGCTCTGGAGCCAGGCTGGGAGAGCTAGGGGTGCTCAGCTTGGAGAAAAGGAGGCTCAGGTGAGACCTCAGAGCCCCTTCCAGTGCCTAAAGGGGCTCCAGAAGAGCTGTAGAGGGATTTGGGACAAGAGATGAAGGGACAGGACAGGGGGGAATAGTTTCCCACTGCCAGAGGGCAGGGTCAGATGGAATATTAGGAAGGACATCTTCCCTGTGAGGCTGGGGAGGCCCTGGCACAGGGTGCCCAGAGAAGCTGTGGCTGTCCAATCCCTGAAGTGTCCAAAAACAGGCTGGACAGGGCTTGGAGCAACCTGGAATAGTGCAAGGTGTCCCTGCCCATGGCAAGAGATGGAATGGGATGATTTTAAGGTCCCTTCCATCCCAAACCATTCTAGGTTTCTATGATTCTATGCCTTCCTAACCTGCATGACAGCATTCAGCACTGCCACATGGAGGTATACAGCTCAAAAAAAATGGGAGAAATAGCTGCTTATTAGTGATCCAAAGCTTGCTGTTACAAAAGGGACTTGTTTTTTTAATTTTGCATTAAGGTATATAAACACAGAGATCAGACAGAAGCAGGATTTTACATGCACAGACAATGTGCCAGTGACTCTGATGAACAGATACCAGCCTGAGCAATGATGGTGTCATGATGTTTAAACTCACAAAGTAGTGTCCTCATGGAGAGGACAAAACACAGCTGAGAGGAGGTAGAGACAGATCTTCCTCCTTTCTAGGCAAAAGTCATCAGCCCTCTCCTCCAACTGGAAAAAATTTGCTTTTTTTATTAAACAATACCAGTCAGTCCTGGAACATGCAGAGCACCAGCGGAGCAGTGTAAAATGTCAGGCCACATGTGCCCCAGCAAAGCCAGCCCTAACAGGAAGGGGCTTGGGCACATTACCAGTTCCCTGAAAGAAATCCTGCCCATCATGTAGGGGATGTGTCACTAGGCAGAGAATCCCAGAAAAGAAACCTCCAGATGGACATGGAAGTGAACAACATCACACACGTGGCACTTGAGGATGTGGCTCAGTGGTGGACTCAGGAGTGTCAGGTTAATGGTTGGACCTGATGATCTTAGAGGTCTTTCTCAGTGTAATGACTCCGTGTCTCCATGATCAGTCACCATTAGGCCACACAATGCTGTCCAGCTTGGCTTTGGCCTTGATGATGAACTCACTGGAGGCAGCAACAAGAGGAAGCCGTGGAGGTCCCATGGGAATGCCAGAAACAGCGGTCATTACAGCTTTAGTCTGTGCAACACCAAAACCTGGGCAGACAAAAGCAAAATTGGGACATTTGCAGACCACTTTCCTTAAAGCAGCCTCAATAGAYGTGTCCAAAAAAGCAGCAGTACAGATTTTCTGTGTAATCCAGTATCAACAAGGCTTCAAGCACTTCTTGGAAGTGAAAACAGGATAACTGAAGAGGTAACTGTGCTTGCAAACAGGAATGACACTGCAGTAAAAATTACACCCACTTACTACATTTATTCATATGTAAGCATCCCTCAGTGCAGACTCACACAGAGTCAAGCCTTGGGAGTAGCAACATCCTGCTCTCTGCCCATAGCTCATGACTTCTTACGTACTTTTGRATATTTAGCATTTGCCTCTTCATCTAAAAGCTAAAAAATAATGCAATTCCTCTGACTTTGAACCCAAGAAATACAACAGGCTCTAAAGCTTGGTGAGATTCATCAGGGCTTGTGTATGTACAGGAAACCCACAGCAAACAGTTCTCTTCATTAAATGTCTGATATTATTTAATGTAAACATTTCCTGTCTGTTTCAGTCTCCCTAAACCACTCTGTTGGTTTTAATTGCTTTTTATATTTAAACTTGATRTTGTTTCTAGAAATCATTCCGTTTTAAAATGTTTTGGTCTTGTACAGCCTTCAACAAAATTCCTGTTTAATCACAGCAAGGCAGGAGAGAGAAGTATGAAAGCTATTCTTCTACTTGGGCACCACCATTTCAGAAAAATTACTGTAGAAATAAAGCTGGAAATGAGCTTTTGGACATGGAAGAAAAAAAAGCTAACAAAAAAACCCACAGAAAGAGTCAAGATAAGAACAAGGGTAAATCACAGAGCCACAGCTTTAAACCTCTGAGATTTCACAAGCAGAAGGAAGGAAGGGAGAGTGGAATCTGTCAGGGATGCTTGGTCAGCTCCCTTTGTTGRGCTCCCAACTGCTACTAAGTTGGGAAACAGCAGATGCAACAGTTTTTCACTGCAAARTCTTTCAGGAAGGAAGTTCTAAGAGTACAGCAACAAGAGAGTTTGAGAAGCAGAAAGTTTGTACTTTCAGACATAGTGAGGGAAACAGGCAATGTTTACCCAGTTTACTTACCCAGTTTAATGACAAAGTTGAGAAATTCCCCAGTGAGAAACTAGAAAAGACGGACAGTAATTTATTAACACCCTCAAATTTGAAGGTGTAAAAGCATCTAAAGCTACTATATTTAAATCTTATCGCTCACTTGCATGGATGAGATTAGAGTTGAAGGGTAAGTGGTTAAAAGGTCTTGGTYAAAAGGCAGTGAGGAATGGTCAAAAAAGTGAGGAGGGATGAATAACWAAAAGGGAGGTCAGAGATGAAAGAATTTTTCTTTGATAAAGCTGCCTTGGTATGGATGAGAGAAGCACATGGAGAACAGCCACAGTAAAGCTCAAAAACAAAGAAGGTTGCTCCCAGGGAGGCCTAGGAAGATGCTGTACCTGATACTGCTGTGCCAAGGCAAAGTCTGGCTTTGCAAAGGCTTGCAACATCAGATTGGTTTGTTGGCCCAAGTAGTTGTATGTACTGTCAAAAAAAACCCCAAAAATGGAATTGGTAAATGCAAAGAAGGAACTTAAAACCAGTGAAACAAAAGAAGTAACCACAGGCTTTTGGTGTTGACATTGTCATTATTATGAGAGAAATTAGTGGAATTTATGTGGGGTGCAATCTAATGTCAAGCATCTGAAGTATGCCAAGCTCCATGGAAGAATTAAGAGAGCTGATTTCTCTTCCCAGTTCTTTCCAAAACTAAAAATAAAAATACGTCATTGGGCAATAAGGAAAGTCAATCACTTAATTTTCCAGTTGCTTGTTCATTTAATGGCTTGCCTAGATGGTAACACAGGTATCACATAGTAATCATCTCATCAGCCTGATATGAGGGGCAGAGGATAAATTAGAAATTAAACTCAGCAGAGCCCTTTTCCTCACAGACTGCTCATGTGAACTAACAATTTTAACCTCTCTGGGATTTGGTTCCTTACTCAATGCAGACAGAAGTGATTACCTACTTCAAAAGTTGCCATGAGGATAAAAATTACATTGAAACCTTTGGGTCAGCTTAGAAACCACAGCAATGATCACCCAAAGGAACATAATCTGAGATCTTGGGTTATATGACTGTCCCATCACTAGGATTGGGGCTAGATTGTGAGTCTGTTTGCCTCTGTACATCCCTATCCTGCAAATCCTCCATTGCTGTGGCTGAAGACAGTCAGGGAAATACTATGCAGATAGTGGAAGATAAAACAGCACAGTGTATGTGTGAGGGGAAGGAGTCCAAGACATACTGACCTTCCAACTGCTCCATTTGCCCCTACTGCCAGTGCACCCAACAGTTGCTAGTTTGGGGTGGAGGGAGAAAAAAAAATTACTTCATGTAATAAAATAAAGGAAAAAAATGAGCGGTGGGAGGGAGCAGCAAAACTGCCTTCACTGGGTGTCCAGGGTTACTTCTTCCCCAAGGCTGAAGCAAGAGAGTACTTTAGAAGAAATTACTTTTAAGAGAAGCTTCTTACCTCATCCACCCCATAAAGAAATTCAAACTCCCCTGTTTCATTCTTGTGTATGCACTGTGCCAGGTCCAAGAGGTCTGTGTCACTGAACTTCACACCCTGGAAGGTGGGGATCTGTGCTTTTATCCCATCCAGCAACTCTTCCACACGAACTGTGCAGAACAGCAATCTCATATGAGGGAACACAGGCCTGTTCTGGGACAGTTCCCTGCCTTTCCCCAAGACAAAGACTTCATATTTTACAAGTTGTTCACTTTCAGCCTAAGCCCAGTAAACTATACAGCTCTAAAACAATGAGTAAGACAGAGTAAGACYCTTTAATCAGACCAGAAAAAGTTTAGGAATGAACCGGCAACAACATATTTAAGACTAAATATAAATCCATGCTTTCAGAAACACCACATAAGCTGCTTTCCAGAGCAAATCACCAAAGATCTRTACTCTGTACTTACTCTTCACACCAGTCAGAGGAGGAATGTGATAGTAATAAAATGGCACCTCAGGGGCTTCAGATGCAACCTTCTGCAAGAAAGCAATCAGCTCATCTAGAAAGAAACCAGCAGGGATCCCATAAAAGAAGGAGACCACCACAGGGAGACACAGTTCAGATTCACAGCACGGGGGCTGTGGAGAGGCCTCAGCTTGTGCACACACACAGCAAGTCATACAAAACCCTTCACAGGTCATAAAACATTAAATGTGACATAAATCAGGGGAGGACCTTAGGAAAGGAAAAGACAGTATTTCTTTTAAACCAAACCAGTTTCAGTAGCTCCCACTCATTCTCTTACAGGTGTAACTCAGGCATGCTCTCACATGTGCCAGATCTGTGTGCCAAGTGGCCTCAGCAGGATCCCTTGTGTGCAACAGAGGACAAGGGATCAAGTTCACGTTCACCTCCCTGGGGTATGGCGCTTTCACATGAACATTTCCATTCAGAATTCATTCAGATAACTTYTAATATTTCTTTTACAACCCTCCACTTCATGTGGTTCTTTTATGTTATTGTCAGGATCTTAAGGACAAAATAATTAGTTTGCAAGTTTTGAGGTAGACAGACAGAACCAAACTTGATCACCTCAGTAACAAGAGCCACACCTATGTATCAGCAGTTGCTCAACTTGGTCAGTGCCCAGCAAGGGAACCAGCTGCTTCCTAGTGTGGCCCAGATCAAGCATGAACACCAAACATCCATTCAGAACACAGACTAGTTAATTAGACCATTCTTTCCAAAAGCAATTCTTCTTACAAAAAGCTAACAAAATACATCCCAAAAGACATCCTTCCCATTTCTTACCAGGACAATTCTGCTATCTCTCCTCTTTTAAAAACACTTCTTGCAGGTTTTGCTTTTCCATTACAGTTGTGCAAACATTATCATCACAATATTTTCCAAAGAAAGTACATTACATTCATCCTTTATCTCCGACCAAAAGGCCTCAGCAATCACAYCTACTCACCTTTGTTTGTGGGTTTGAAGAAGAAGGGGGCTATGACAGCAATGCCATCAGCACCTATGGCTGCTGCATGTCTTGCCTATAAAAGACAGAGTGGAAAGTCTCTGAGGGTACATCTGCTTCTACTTATCACACACAGAGTGAAAAATATATACACACCAGCTCTTGGCACTCTGGCAGATTCAGTGCTCCCACATGAATGATCACGTGGTCCAATCTGCACAAAAAAAAAAAAACAAATTCAAAAGATTTTGGGGAGGTTTCAGTGATGGTGAACTACCAGGCTGCCAAAATTACTTGCKTCAGCCCAGGYAGCCACAGAAGAAGAACCTAAAAAAAGACTTGAGCCTGGATTGACCTGATGACCAGGAACATGGATTAATGCTGACAGCGACAAGTGCTGGTGGARGAAAGAAAAAACATTTGTAAACATGAATCACATGGACTTCTTGCTGTAGTGCTTKCAAGGCTGTCAGGAGGGATGAATCTTAGCATTTTATTAGGAAATTGAAATTAAGACATAAAGGATTTAAGGGGAGGTTGGGAATTGTAAAGGAAATCAAAGTATATCTTTACTTTGTAAACCTATTTCTCTGCAAACCTACCAGAAGAGTTCAACCTCACAGCAGCACCTTTGACTGCTTGTCTTCTCCTGCAAACTCCAGTCCATCAACCCCACTGCTGTTTTTCTCCTTTATATCATAGGAGACATRGATATAAAGGCTATGGATCTGAAGGCCATGACCCTTCACACCAGTTTGTTTCTCCTCATTATCCTTCTCCCCCAGAACACCTCCTCCTCTGCACATCCAGCATCCAAGAGAAAGGCAGCAGTGACTTGCACAAGAAAGGGAGAATGAAGCTGCAATTGGAAACACAGCTGCAGATCCAGATTGAATTCTTTCTTCTGTAACTAATTTTGTTGATTGAGGGAAGCAGTTTAAGCACGTCACACCTCAGCYTCAATCACACCAAATAATGGAATACATGAAAAAGCCAAGTCCCTTCTCATCCTCCCACCTCTCAGTGTACCAAAGAGAASGACCCTCACAAGCTTTCTAAGCAACAGGAACACACACCAGCTAACTGGCAGTGGCAAAACCACACTTCTGTGATAAAGGAGCTGGGGAACAAAGCCCAGCAACACAATTATAAAAAAAAAAAAAGAAAAGCATCAGCACACTTTGTTTTGCATTCAGGCATTATTACAACATAAGATCTGGAACCCCCATTCCCTCTCAGTTACTTACTTGTCTTTTCCCTGGCACATCCATTCTTCTGCCAACTGTTTCCTCTCCTGGATGCTAAGGGATAGGCCTTCTCCTGTTGTGCCATTCACTGTTTCAACACAACAAAACACAACACACTGGCTGAGGCTTCACCTACACACATGGGTTTCACTGAAGACAAGAACTAACATTTTTGAGTAGGGAAGAATCATTCAGATCAGTCTTCTCTGTCAACACGACATTATCCATTCATATCTGGGAACATCACCTTATGAAGGCACCTTATTTTATCCCCCACAGAAATGGAGTGTGGGCAAAACCAGATGCCTGCAGTCTCTCCACTGGTGAGTATAAATGGCCAGAATGATGCCACATCCACACTCCTTCCCACTACAGCTCCTATTAGGTAAGATATCACAGGATTCCCATCCAGGTAAAAGAGCTGTAATACAATTTCTGTCACTTACCAAAAACGTTTGTCACATTCTGCTCATTTACCAGATAATCCACGTACTGATGAATCACTGGGAGGTTAATTTTTCTGCAATAAAAGGAACCACAGCAACCATTAAGCCYCCACCCACAGTTATTTTAAACTTAGTGATTAAAAAAACCAAAAAACCCCCATGTATTTTGAAGCCCTGATTTTGCACACACAKATTACCCAGAGGTAAGAAACCCCTGACATCTGTTTAACATCTGAGGGTAGMAGCTCAGCCTTGAATTCTCTCTTGCAGTTTCTCTTCCTCCTGACAAATAGTTTGCTGTTCCAAACTTTTATTGGGAATTACTGCAGGCTTGTCACAGCAAAGAACTTTTTTGGGAGATATGAAAGAACRGGAGACACTAAAACTTTTTCCTCTTTTGAGGGAAACAGGACTCCTCTTGAGAGCACAAAGTTATTTGTGCAAGTGCTGGCAAATGGTTAAAYTGCTGGATGTTACAACTGCTGGATACAGAGAGGGAAACGGCATCCGCTGGATGTGACTTTGACCTCTCTCTCATTAAAGGATGAGGAGAGCAACAGAATTCCCTGGCAAGAGGGGAAGGAGAATTCTTGGGTTATCTTCTATGCAAGGCAAACTTATTTTGTTTACTAGTATATAATATTTCACTGTTGTTTTCATTTGTCAAAAATACAGACCAAACCTATGGTCTGGAAGTCAATTCTGAYGCCTTGATAGGTTTTACACAACATTCAAAATTCCATAGATGCCTTCCCAGAACATCTCTGACAAGGACCATGCAGTCCAGGCAGAGGGCTCAGGTCACTCTCTAAATGCCATGTTGCAATAAATTTGAGACATGATTTAAAAAAAAAAGAAATCAGAAATAAATTTCCTTTAAAGCAAGAATCAAAGCAGTGACTGCAATGGAAGGGTTCCCTGACTGRGATGGAGCCTTATTTTTCAGCACTTGAAGTAAAGTTCACTTTTGGAGATCTGTACTAGCAAATCCCCAYTGTGTCTCTCAAAAGCATGTACAGATCCTGATACAGCCCCCACAAGAGCTCAGGGTTCTCTGCTGACTCCAAACAACTCGGTCTTGCAACATCAAAATGCAGTGAGGAGGCTTCTGTTTGCCATGCCTGCTCTGAAGAAAGCTGAATTTCAAGTTTCAATTTGATGTTATTTTCAAAACTGTGCTGTCCTTGCAGTATTTTCTTCAAGTTTAGACTAATTCCATGCACTCATACACACATGACTGCATGCATGACTTGGCTCAGATAGAGAAAAGTCTAAAAGGCCTTCAGATTCTGACAATTATTTTCTAGCTCTCGAGAGCTCTTTGTAACTAGGACTGCCATTTTCCTYAACAAATGTGAAAACACTGCAATGCTCTACACATGTRACTGTACTTGATTTAATTTGCACCYACAAAGCAACAGAAAAKGAGAGAGACTGATCCAAATGAGACTGATCCAAACTCAGAGCCATAGTACTTACTGGCAACAGAAGGAAGCAGAGACAGGGGAATCTAACTCCGGGATCAATTTACTAGTTCCCCCAATCTCATCAGAGATTGATTAAAAAAAAAAAATTAAAGAAAAAAAAACCCAACAGGCAAGAAAGCAAGTAGATCAGTTCCAAATAAGAAAGAAGGAAAATAGGGGTGGAAGGAAACAATAATCAGTGCAACTTTGACAGCTCACCCATCCGGAGTCATTGGAGTGATGGTAGCAGCTACRAGACCCTTTAACTTCTTTCGGGGTGCCATTGAGCTGTTTGGGGAAAAGGGAATCACCGGGATTACCATCTCTGTTCAAGCGTTTCCGTGGAAGGGTACAGCCCCCGGGGGCCGTGCAGCCGAGCGCGCCGGGCGGTTCTGCAGGGACCGGCCCCAGCCATTCCCCGGAACGGGCGGCGGGGGCTCTGCCCCGGCTCCCCCCCGTTTCCCCCCTCACCTCGGGCACCGCCACAGCCGCGGCCGTACGGGAACGAACAGGCGGGCAGGAGGCGGGGACAGCGGCGGGGACAGCGGCGGCAGCTGGCGGCTGCACAGCCAGCCCTGCTCAGCCCTGCTCAGCCCAGCTACGCCTCCTCGTCAGTCCAGCCCACCTCCACCCGGCCTGGCCTTATCCAGCCCATCCTCTGCCTGTCCCGCAGCCCCCCTGGCCCCTCAGCCCCAGGGGCTCCTACTGCCCATGCTTTGTGCAAGAGATAAGGCTAGTTTGTTTCATCCGTAATTATCTGCAAACTTCRAGATAAAAATAAATAAATGAACCTTTAAATATTAATAAATAACAGAATGGAGACAAAATCTTGGAATGATTTGGGTTGGAAGGGACCTTAAAAGGTCACCCAGTGCCACCCGCAGCCATGGGCAGGGACACCTTGCACTATCCCAGCTTGCTCCAAGCCCTGTCCAACCTGGCCTTGGACACATCCAGGGATCCAGGGGCAGCCACAGCTTCTCTGGGCACCCTGTGCCAGGGCCTCCTCACCCTCACATGGAGAAAGCTCTTCCAAATATTTCACCCAATGTTATCCTCACAGCCCTGCTGAGATGCTGGAAGCACTCCCAATAACAGTGCAGTGTCCCTRCTCAGGGACACACAGACAGATCCATGTCCCTGTGTGACAAAGGCAAATGGAGCTCAGGCTTTCTGCTCCTGCCATGCAGCCCATGTGGTTTTACCAAATGTGTGTCCATTGTGGAGTGTGGGCTCCATGGCAGTCATGCACAGCACAGTCCTCCCCATCCCACCAGAACTGCAGCTGGGCCTGGATTCAAATCTGCTCTCAGCAGATCTGACCAGCAGACTACGAGCATCCCCTAAGACAAGGTACTGCCCTGATCAGATTCATAGCAATAAGCTTCTAAAAAATATTTTAAAAGATTGTCYTCGGTGTGTACTTTCAGATCTCCCATTAGAGTGTGTTTTGAGAGCAGCCAGTGCCTGTAGAGAGRACAATCCCCTGTTGTGTGATTCAGGAGCACATTTTCCATGGATTCACATAATAACCTCAGGAGTTTGGGGCTGTGGTATTCCTCCTCCACCCCAAAATACGCTCACCGTGGGCTGTTTGCATGCAGAGATCACTCCCTGGCTTTTTGCCTTATTAACAGCTCTTTACAAAGCACATATATTTATTTCCCTTTTCTTAAAGGATCATCTTCATCTTCTAGAAATCCCCTTTCTCTACACTCTTCCACTCCCACAGGTAATTTCTCTTTCTCCAGGCTCAATAATTCCAGCTCTTGCAACCTCTTCCACTTCTTCAAAGCATCAGTGTATTTCTCAGAGTTCACAGGCAATCCAGTGCTCTACAGAGACACTTAAAGGAAGTCCTCAAGATTTCCTGAGTATTTTAATGCAGTTTTAGTGCTACCTCATGTAGTTGACAGCRCAATAGAGAAGCTTTACAGTAGCCTGGAGAGGTTTAGAGCTACTTAGAACCCTGTAGGAGTCACAGATTGGCATAAAAGGGTTTTAGAGCTGTTTGGAGCTCCTCAGAGGAATTTTAAAGCCACCTGCAGGAGTTGAGAGTTGTACAGTAGAGATTCAGAGGCATTTTAGATGCATTTAAAGACATATTAGTGCTGCTTACAGCAACAGACAGCAGCTTTAGATCAGTTTAGGGGAGCTCTGAAGCGCTGAGGTTTAGAAGAGCTAAAGGAGTTTAGTGCTTTRCAAGAGTTCTAGCACATTTCACAGGACTTTAGGGCTGCTTAGAACAGTCTATAGGATGTTTACATCAGTTCAGAGTGCTTTTAGAGGGCTTCAGAAGAGTTTTAGCACTGTCTCTAAGCAGGAATTCCAGAACTGCAGAAGAGTTCTAGAGCAGTTGCAAGGAAACTGGGGAGGCCTTGAGATCTATTTTGAAGCATTTTACTGCTACTTTAAGCACTGTGTTTATAAGCATTAGTGCTTGTAAAGCACTAAACTCCTTTAGCTCTTCTAAACCTCTTCTCAGCACCTCAGAGCTGAGAAGTTTCCTTCAGATCTTTTGTTGTTGCTGTATTAACTTTTCCATTACTTTCCAATACACTGACTACAACTTACCACCCCCGACCTTTCTACTTCTACTTCCCCCAAATCACAGTTCTCTCTACATATACACAGAAAATTCAATATCCATGAGGTCAGTATTTATTTTGATCTTTGCACATTTAGATTGAGAGCAGAGTAAATAGAGGTAGCTAGGTAGATAGATAGATACATACACACAAAAGTATGTATGTATGTATTACACATACAAATGTATGTATGTATTTTCAACATCCAAACTATCACTCTTCTCAAGGGGACTTCTGGTTTGGTATAATTACACTACAGTCTTGCCTCTTTTCCTCTGCAATAAACAAATGTATCCAGATGTAATTTTCTTTCAAAGACAGACCCAAGTCTATTTCCAGAGAAATATGAAGTACTGAAGCCTAAATGAAAATTCAGAAAGACAGTACCTGTTAAAGTGATGAAATTTTCTTAAATACCATCATGGCTGGCTGGTATTCAGAAGCACATCATTTGGGGAGCTGATGTGATGTCATTATGTATGTATGTATGTACCTAGCTACCTACATTTACTCTGCTCTCAATCTAAATGTGCAAAAATCAAAATAAATACTGACCTCCTGGATATTAAATTTTCATTTTAAGTTATTAAGTTTGCTTTTGATTCTACTTGAAAACTTGCCAGTTTAACTGTTCTAGAGTTAAACATAACCTGGAGGATTTTCCTTAGAATTTTCTCAACAGTCTTACACAGACATTCCTTGACAGGGAGTCAGAACTATAGGCTATTTAAAGTCCCATCCAACACAAACAGTTCTGTGATTCTCTGATTCAGGTTGCTGTGTCTGTCACATAAAAGATGCTTTAACATGTCAAGTTAYTAATTTTTTAGATGTTGAAGTGCTTTCCCATTAGCAGTCAACAAGAGCATAATCCAATTTATGTCTCTGGAAACAGAAGGAACTGTCAGGGTGCACTGGAGCAGAAGTGACCACTGGCAACCAAGAGAGGATCAGGGATGCTATTCTTGAAGGAAAGCTCACCTCTGAACACAGCCAACAGTGCCACCTGCTGCAGAGTGCAGCACCGGCTCATTCTGGGAACAGACAGGAAGAGAGAGCAGGTTCCTGAAGAATCCATCTCTGAAGGCTTTAYTCACATCATCTAAAGAACAGAAGTGACCACCAAAACCCCAGACCCACTACCAATATCCCCACGGTTAGATGATGGGAGAGTTCTGATACGAATCACATTCATGCCAGTAAGATGAGAAGCTTAGGAGATAAACCCTCAGTTCAGTTACCTCTTCATGCCTTTTTGGAAGTGGAAATGATTTTAAGGAAAATAATTCCTTTAACGTATTAATCCCTACTCTCTGGGCCTGTTTGCATCATGTCTGAATGTTCTCAGGTTCCTGGGACTACACAGGGAAATCCTGAGCTCTCAAGGGCAATTTCTGCATATTAGGGTCTTTTTCAGACATGTAGGGCTGTTCCCACAATTTCAGAACCCCTCAGCAGAGTCAGGAGCTTAACCCAGGTCCTTGGCAGAGGAGCTGCCAGGTGGTCTCAGTCCATGCAGCATATAGAGTGGAGCAGGCTGAGAATGAGAGAGAGAGGGAGAGAGGAAGGGAAGGAGGAGGCCAAAGCAAGTAAAGAAAAAGAGAAGGAAAAGATCACTTTGAAACTCTGGGAAGGGGGATCAAAGAAAGAAAATGCAGAACCCAGTGTTTCTGCCCAGGCAGCTGTTGCCTCTTCAGAGCTGTGTTTGCAAATAAGGTGTATTCTGTCMCAGTTTAGGCTTAAGTCCCCTCTAAACCATTTAAAAAAGCAAAACCAGCAATGCAATAAATTTGTGTCAAGACTTTTTTTCTGGCAAGCACTGTCACCTTTTTCCCTTTATRAGATATTCCTATCTTGAAGATAAAAACTTACCTTTTTTCATGCTCTTGTTTCTGAGAAGAATCTGTCAATAACAGAATGCGGATGAATTT
The DNA here is from genome assembly GCA_014549065.1 of Cardinalis cardinalis. Taxonomy (NCBI): domain Eukaryota; kingdom Metazoa; phylum Chordata; class Aves; order Passeriformes; family Cardinalidae; genus Cardinalis; species Cardinalis cardinalis. The sequence continues at coordinate 16,703 of JACDOX010000071.1, forward strand.
CCAGGGAAAGWTGAAATAATTTCCTCTCAGCACTCAGAGAGGACTGGAAGATTCTGTGGATCTAGGCAATTTCTTTCACTGGCTAAAGTTTGCTGASACAATTGCTTGTGGAGTTCAGTTTCTAGCTGGATCCCAGAACAGATCCATATTAAAAATCAGCGTTATTATAGAAATAAAGCAGTGAATAAAGCAGTATATAAAGCTGAAATAGCTTTTCTCTGGGCTCCATGCACAGAAGACAGGAAGGTTTAGGAATGTTTTTCATGGCTGCTGGAAGCAAGGATTCATTTAAGATTAATTCCCCAAACCTGGAATAGTTTCAGAATGTGAGTTTCAGCAGAGGAATCTTGGAAAATGCCAAGTCAGGAGTGCTCTGGAGTGGTGTTTGGTGTAGGAAGATTTTTATTTGGTCAAGAGCAGCCAGTTCCATGTGTTCTCTGATGAAGTGAGCACAGAATCACTCATTCAGCAAGATCTAGGTAACACTGTCACTGAGTAAGCAGGAAGATGCAGTAGTTTCACATCACTTGTAACAAACTAGCTGGAATCAGACAGAAATATGGACAAAATCCACACACACATTTCCAGAAAGCAGATGACTTTTGGCTGAAGCTGAATCCAATGGTAACAAATTCTCCTGCTGGTATAAAATGYGTAGGAAAGAGGATAAGGTCTAAATACCATCTCACTGTAGTTATGGCAGAGATTTCCTTTCCACAATTTCTAAGGATAATAAGGATAATAATATTGTCCTTGGAACAATACTATAGTATATTTAACTGCTTCTTTAGAATGGTGTGTTTCTGCTTGTTCCTTTTCCATGCTGGGAGTGAGAATATGATATAAAATGGAGGCTTTCTTTACAGCAAGGAGGTAAGAGGCTTCTTTTGGGAGATGAATTTGCAGTAAACCACAGTTCATCTAACAACATATAAGGACACTTCTACTGCCCTGGACAGTAAATACAGTAACATCACATGTTCATCTCCTTTGCTGTGAAGTGAGGTTTCTGCACTATCAGATGAGCATGTTTACAAAAGTAAAGGCCATTTCTATGTGGAGAGACTAAGTTCTTTTAAATTAAAATAACTGTCAAAGATTCTCTGACAGGCTCAAACAGCAATGCATAACTGCTTGGAGCTTTGTGTTGAGACCACTTGATAAAATATGTGAGTGGCCTCACATCCCTGTCTGCCCCTCACATCCCCATTCTTCACATCACACTACAGACTTGTCAGCTACAAGAACATGACTCAGAGTTATCATTAACCTCACTGTAAAAACACACTTTTTTCCTGGGTTCCTCCAGTCCAGACACAATTAGGTCAGTGGAAAAGGTTCCTGCTTGTGCACACAGTCTGTGCTTGCCTCTAGGGATAAAGGTAACTTAGAACACAACTGCATCCATGTGACAGCAGCAGTTGTAATGCTGCCACACAGCAGATGGAAGCAGTTTTGCTGTGGAGAATGTTGCTCAAGGTCTTGTTACAGAGAGGAAAAGTGGAAATCACAAGTGATCATATCACAGGCTTGTCCTTGTCCTTATCCAATCAAAGTTATTATGTAAGTACCAGCTCATTACAGTGCTCCTGCCCAGATAAAGACAGTATAATTAAGGTACAAACCACATACCTTTATCTGTTTGTGCCCTCATCTCTGCTCCTTAAGGCAAGGGAACAGAAAAACATTGCTTTGTTAGCTGTTCTAGAAAATGCCAGCCAAGTCCCAAACAAACACTTATGACACTACACAGAGGTCAAAAGTCACAGAGCCTTTGGGACTTAATGGCTGCTGTGTGCTTGGAWTTTCCTCTATTTGGAGGTACTAGTGAGAATGTGTGTCAGGTTGCACCATAATCCCATCCCCATTCTCTAAGTTGTGGAATGAAATAAAGAGAATACATGTCCCCATGCCTGCCCTACTGTGTCATGCAGCTGTTGACATGTTCTCTCAATGTTTATGTGTAAAAACAAGAGTGCTGGAAAACAACCTCTTGGGAAAACACTGAGGATTGTTCTCCAGCCTGGGGGTGCTCCACCAGGAACAGTCAACTCTTTGTCAGGGACATCAGCTGGACACACACAAACTCACTGGGGGTTTGTTCTGGGCCTCTCTGCTTCAGAAACCAAATGAGAATCCACTCTGGGCTTGCCTTTTTCTACAGAGTTATTGCCTCCTTTCCAAGGTAGTACTTCTCAGTGCTCACCATTGGGGTAAATTTGTGGAGATTTGCAAACTATTGTTGCTGGGTATTGTTTTTCAYATCTGGAGGTGTTCAAAAACACTTCCATCCCTGGGGTGACAGGATGACATCTCACCTTATCCCAGCCTATGACTTTGCATGCCTATAGCTCCTGAGTAAAGATCAATCAGCTTCTGCTCCTCCAAACACCCTCCTGCTGTTCCTGTTTGACCCAAGCAGAGCACAGGTAAAATGGAGAAATATTTTACTCTAAAATAAAAAGCACAAAGCATGCAGAGAAGTGGTTACACATTTTAACCTGTTTGAATAAACTCCAGTAGCAAATAACTGTACACCACCTTCTTCTGTGGCTCAGGAGAGATTTGTGGCTTTAGAGATAAATTCACAATTGCTTTTTTGGCATGGTTTTACTTCCCTTTTCAGAACAGGAGCGTATCACACAGCATCCTGATGAAGTTCTCRGCAAGCAAAGTGGGTTTCCTGTTAAAAGTCATTCCCAGCTATTGATGTAAAATGTCYCAGAGAGCTCAGCTGAATTTGGCTRCAAGGAATTTGCACAAACCATGACAAACTGAGAGGTGTTCTCRGAACACAAACTGTGCACTTTAATCTGCCCTATTGTGCTGGTACCAAACTCTGTCTGGAGCTGCAGCTGGCTAAATGAAGAGCCCAGCTTCGCTGTGTGTATTATAAGCAGGACAGGATTTCACAATAGCTTTGTATAACCCCTTTGTGCAGATATCCAAGGGCTAAGAGGGCTGATTAACCTCAAATGCCGCTCAGAACAGCCAGCCATCAGAGAACACTGTCTGTCTTTCATAACATGCCAGCAAAAATCTCGTGAGGATGGTCTCAGCAGAGTGTGCAGCCAGATATCTACCTACCCTTCACCCCTGTGGTAAAAAGGAAAAGCTGGCATTCTGTACAGCACCACTCTCCCATAATCCAAGTCAGGTGGGGGGGGAGACACATTATTTATGTGAAATCCTTTCCCCCAAAGCACAAAACCTGCCACTGACCCTGTCATAAGTGGGCACACAGCCATGGCAAACAGGGGAAGTTACACAAGGGTGCAAAACTGTTTGTGGAGCCAGATCACACACTAGTCCCAGTGTTGCTTTGTGGATAGTAGGTGGGGCCTTTGGCATTTGCGTGGGGGCTCTCCAATGAGCCCAGAGCAGGACAAGGCTCCAGCCTTCTGGTTTTCATAACAGTAGCCCCCTCCAGTAGGGTTGAGGCATGGGAGGAGCTTGCCCATACTCAAATAAACACTGACATGCAACATCTTATGAGGATGTGCAGCCTCCACAGGACACACTGCAACAGCTGGAAGGACAAGCACTAAAACTGTAAGTATGTCWACCTTCTCCACTTCCTTAATAGCACTAGTAGTCTGTAGAGTGGCATGTTCTGCCTGCACTTGCTTGTGCTAGCAGTGTAACCTGCAGTAGTCCCTTTGGCCCATGCATTAACAGCTGCAGAAAATAAACTGAACAGCCTATAGACATATTTATATGAATAGATGGACATTTCAAAGTTCAGCTTGTACATCTAAAAAATCTCWACTGTATCTGGAGGATTCTTCTGCTTGTCTCTCCCATCCTAAAGCATTGTTTTAYGTAATTAAAAAAAATATTTCTAACATGCAGTCATTGACAGTACTGGCCATTAAATTACAAAACCCAGAGCTGTGAGGTCCACCCAGTAGCTAAAGAAGGTATGTTGGGAAGCAGCAGGAATTAGCCAGTAAAGAGAAACCAGCTTGTTCAGTAGCTAATGCAAGTGTGAAACAGCAGCATTGTCTTCCAAGTGGCAATAAATTGCTGTAGGAAGTTTCAGTGTAATTGCTCATATTTGCTTCTAATGATAAGGATTCCTGTTTTATGATGCTTTGTTGATTTGTAAACACCATGGACAAAGTCTATTAATAGAGTACAACTGTGCAGTAGTTGTGACCTGGTGACCACCACTCTGGTCAGGTCTGCTGGAGATGATGCACCTTCAGGCTGGGACAGGGAAGGCAACAGCACCTGCCTTTATTACCAGCAGCTGTATCCAGATGTTTGATTCTGACCTTCCCTTGATCTGTGCTGATAACTGAAGGAGCTGCTGGAAAAAGCYCAACAATGAAGTGGCTCCACATATTACTTATTTTACAGACTCTAAAGGAACCCAGTACCACCAGTGTTTGTGGCCTTTTTTTTTTATGGTGTGTTTTAAAAAAAACTTTTCAACCTCATATCCCAAGAACTCTTTGTAGCCACCTCTAGGCAGGATATAGAAGGGGATTAATAGAATTCAACAGTAGTCCAAGTATGGCAAGAAGATGTAACAGCCAAGATAGTAGTTAAGTAGCACAAGGCAGTTGATTTTTAAAAACTCACACTGTTACCCAAGAAACAGGTAATTAAGTTATAGTCTGAGAAGACAACATTCTATGGCCTAAAAATCCAGATAATCACTGAATTATGTGCTCCTTGCAACACAATGGCTGAAGGACACTGTAATGTAATGTAATGCAAGGCAGAGACTGTCAGAATGTACGTCATACACTACAGTCTGCCTGGTTAACAACAGCAGTCATAGATGGAGGCCACTAAAATCTCAGCATTTTATCAGATCTGATAATTTCAASACTGGTTTTGAGTATTTTCACTCACTTTGTTTGGGACAGTGTTGTTTTCACCTTTATTCTTCCCATGCGAAGGCTATCAAGGAAATTAGTTATTCATTCAGAAATGCAGAAAATCTCATTTATCCAAAGGACTCTGAGGCTAAAAGCCTTTAAGAAAGCCATCAGCTATCATGAGAGGCCAACTAAAGTTAAGAGCACAGTCAGCACCAGATAACCCACCAAACCACTACTTTTTCATCCAGGAGCAAACAGACTGAAGTGAAGGCCTTTTGACTTACACATTTCCACTGAACTCCCACTTGCAGGATCTCATTTTGCTGTCAGGAAATATTTTTGTCATGGAGAAGCAAGGGCAGCACATCCTGAAAGAACACYTCCTCCAGTAGAGGTAGTTTTTTGGTCCTGGTGCTCTGCTCCTGCAGAACTAAACAGCTTTCAGCCTTTTTTCAGGCCTTCCATCAGTTCAGTGACAACTGAAAAGCCCTAGTGCCATATTAATTTAAGAGATGCCAATGAACTGTGTCTGCCTTCCAGCTCTGGCAAGATGATCAAGTCCTTCAAGCAAACATTTCTGTCCCTGGACCTGCAGTCCCCTCGCTGGAGCTCAGCAGAGGCAATGGTAACTGCAACAACACTTGTATGCTGATTTGGAAAAAGTAGCTACAAATTTCTGTCAACACCCAGCTCATGGTTACTGTGCCTTTTGCTACCTTTCAGGCAAAGGACTATGAACTGCGTCAGTACGAGACAGCCAAGTGGGTCAGCACAGTCATTAGGGGGGAAAGCCAGAAGGAAGCAATGCGCCAGGGCTTCTGGAAACTCTTCCACTACATCCAGGGAAAGAACGAAAAAGGTAAGACATGCTGGTTTTGAAGGAATTAAAAATAGGTAATGAAAACAAGTAATAATGAACAGTAAGAGGAGTTGGGAGATGCAGCTTGAGACACCTGGTTTTCCTTTCCTCTAGAAATGAAGATTGATATGACTGTGCCAGTGACCTGCCTGGTAAAATCAGGCTGCACAGACTTCAAGATCTCTTTCTTTGTGCCGTTTGAACACCAGGATTGTCCCCCCCAGCCCACGGACTCCGATGTGTTCATTGAGGAACGGAAGGCAGCAGCTCTCTTTGTCCGGTAAGCAACACCAGCACAGCTGACACCACAGGAATCCAGGGCAGTAGCTGCTCTCACTTAAGTGTGGGCTACACTTTCTTAAGAGATGAAAAGTATGGACAGACCCTGCTGTTCAGAGCCTTAACTGCTAAAACCCAACCCTTAAGCAATCTTGTGTTTGGATGTCTTACCACGAAGACAAGTGACCAAGTTGTGAAAAACTAWTTTTTTAGAAGACACTTGAAAATTGCATTGAGTTTTATAGAGATGCAGCCTCTATAATCATCTTCTGAAGAGTTTGTTTTACAGAAYATCTAAACTGCTCTCCCAGCACTTTCTTTGTAGTTCTTAACTGCCACAACACATGCAGGGCAGTTGTTACTTGGGTGCTTACTTTTTTTAAATCTTACCTTCAAAAACAAGTACCCGTGCTGCTTGACTGCTAGTTCTGCATAGGTAATTACYAACTACAAACTGCAGCACAAGTGCACAAACTTGCTTTGTAAGTCTGAGCATTCTGTCTGTGGAAATAAAGCCAGGGGCTTGAGACAAAACATCTTCTCACTTTTACCAGGTCCTTTGGTGGATTTGCCTCCCCAGAGAAGTATGCTGAGGAAGCTGATGCCTTGGCCAGAGCCTTAAGAAACAGAGGCCAACCATTCCACGAAGACTTCTTTTACACTGCAGGCTATGACAGTCCCTTCAAGCTCTTTAACAGGCATAATGAAGTGTGGTATTTTAAAAAGTAACAAAAGGGGGAATATTAAGAGGCTACTAATCAGCTCTGGATGAAAACAGACCTTATTGGCTTTTTAGCGCAGGAGAGATTTAATTCACATGTGGACACAATGTCCAAATTTATTTTCCCTAGAATGAAGTCCTTTTCTGGATAAAAACATTTCAAAATGTAATTCAAGACCATACCAGGTGGAGTGGGGGGGAATCGTAACAAACTTACTCTTCCTACTGAAAGATTCTAAGCCACACTAATAATGTGAAAATAATCCTGCTGAATTTAAAGTAAGTAGTTTATTTCTCATTAGAAGTGCTACAGCTGTAGTTGAAGTGTTATGGAAAGAGAGTTCTTCATAACTGACTTTTATAAGCTGACTTTCCTCAYATTGACATCACCCTGGAGACCAAGGAGGAATTTAAATTAATTTTTCAGAGAAGCAAGCTTCCATTAAGAAATATTAGAAAGCAGAAACATCTTGGCAGGCCTTAGCGACCTACAGCATCAACTGTTGCTAACTAGTATTATCAACATCTCCCACCCCTCCAACTTTTTTCCCTCCCGAAGACCAAGGGTTGTGTTTAAAGGGTTACCAAGTCCAAGCTGTACACTTGTTCTGAGAAGATCTGCACCTGAACATGTATTACCAGGATTACTGGCAGACTATTACTTAGTAGCAAATATACAAGTAGTAAGTTTAGCTCTCTCCTTAAAGCACTTGAAATAGTCCCTAAGTTATTTAGCTTTGTCTAAATATGGCCCCTTGCAGCCTGCACACCAGCAGTATTTGACACCTCAGTTAAGACATTTGCAGGAGTAGCATCTACCCTAGTTTAGTCCCTGCTCTGAATTAAGCATTTTAAATTTAAATATAGCAGCCTGAGGTGTTTTGCTTTAAGTTGTTSCAGCCAGGAAGGAGGTCACAACACCAGGTAGAGTTTACAGATTTTTATTCACTCCAATCAACATCAGGCAAACTTTACCAGTGAGGTAAAAACACACTGGCTTTTTTAATGCTGTTCATGCAAGTGTAACCCATTCATCAGCAAACTTCCACCTATTAAGACAGAAGAACCATTATAAGACACCAAACCAGCACAACACACTTGATGGGAACATCTCAGACCTTAGGATYTCATCTCTGATCAGTGAGAGAGTTCAAGCTAAGGTTATCATCACTTGTTCCAACAAATACATTACAGCAGTCACACTCACCTTCTCAGTTCTTCATATGCTAGTTTGAGTTGCCTCTTCACCTAAATCAAGAAMACACAGTTAGCATATGCAGCAGAATAACTGCTAAAAGCTCCCCAACAGCTTTGTAACCTCAGACAGAARTGGAACGGAAAGGGTTAATATCACAGGAACTCATYTGGCAGAATCAATTTCATCAGTGGCTACAAATATTTCCAGAAGTTTTTAGTACAATTCAMCTGTTGTGCGGACTTACCCAGTGAGGCTGCAGACACAGCACAGTCCCTTCCTGAGGAAGAAAGAAGTACTTTCAGAATAACAGACAGCAGCACTAAATGCAGAGCTGTTTTATCTATTCATTTCTATTCACCAAACTTTTGCCTAAAAGGAAACTGACTTTTAGCTGGCATCTTMCAAGTTCAACTTACAACACCCAAATAGGATACACAAAGCTTACAAATCCTAACTTAACTGGAAGGAAGAATCAGGGAAAGTAAAAAGCTACTACTTTGCTTTGTGATACTGTCTCTCCCAACAACATTGTATTTCATSATTTTAAATACCTAAAATACAAGTACCATGGCTTCAATTTTTAGTGTTTGGGGTGTTCCAGTTTGTTTGAAAACAAGTTTGTACAGCAGTAATCTAGAACTTGAGCTACATTTGTGTAGAGCCAATATAAAGATTAGTAGTAACAACTYTGAGAAGTGACAGCAACAGCACAATGTTTTTATTTTAATTCCAGAGTGCAATGTTACAGTAGTGCCCACAGAACAGCCAGATACAATAAAGGGAAGACAAATCAGGTATCTTATAGAACTATTTTTAAGCACCACTTTTTAAGTGTTCAGCACAAAGACAATATTCCAGAAATTATTAAATCCCATGTATTTTACACTTACCTCAGGCACATTTATCTTGTTTCTTAAACTCCATGCAAGCTTCACTCTGTAAAGAAGGGAAATTGTACTAACACACTTTTGGCAGTGGGTTGAGAGTGTCAATGTGGGTACTGTTTCAGCACRAGAGTTCTCCTCAGCCTCTTTCAGAGAGATTCCCATTGCTTAGAATTCATCACAAACAGTACATTGCCGAGAGTAGCTTAATGGCGTATATCGTGACAAACCCTTTAAAGGGGGATCTGACCCTACTCCCARCCCCATCTTCATTCACATCACCGTAAGAGCTCTGATCTAGCCACTGAGATAAACAATTTACCACATAAGCATTCAAGATCAGTGCTACCRCCTGAAAGAGCCCACTGAATTTAACAGGAAGGAGTCTAATAGCAGGTAGTTGTACTGCATTTGCTCAGCCCAGAATATGTTGCAACCTGGTAGTAGAGCTTGTCTCATTAAGTAGGAATTCAAATAGTCCATAGCAGTTATACATTTAAAAGGCTCATCACCATTTCTTTTTAGTCACAGAAAACARTTTAACTTCCTCATTCCCTGTATCACACAGTTCTGACAGTCACACTCATGTGTTAGTAACTTACTTTTGCTGGCAGCACTACCAGGTCCATCACTTCCCGGCTCCATCACACCTGGATCAAAGCAAACCATTAGCACAGCACAGAAAGAAGCACAGAAGGAGAAAACCTGAGTCAGGTGCCTGCAGTCAGATAGAGCTAATTACAGACCTCCATGATTGAAGTCAAGGCAGTCACATCTCATCACACAGGCAGCTCACACTGTCAGCCCTGGGCAGCYCWSCYAGGCTGCTATGGGCAAGAGGGCAAGTACTWAAATAGCRCCATCAGAGCAAATTCAAGAGGAGCTCACCAWGATGAGTTTAATGCACACCAGGCTGCCAAGACTGGGCTCAAGCCAGCAGCTCCCCTTTAAAACATCCTCTTGTTTTGGCCGAGATGCAAGCCACAGCCAATGGGCCCCATGACCCCAGCTGACAAAGAGTTAAATAYTTATGGGGCCTATGTTGAAATCCTAATACTTAGGAAGTAAAAAAAAGTACTTACCTCACAGTGAGRAACATTTTGAAGCCTGCAAAGAAAATCTGCTATTAGGCAGGGTCCAGCAGGAAGTTACAGCATTAAGAACATTTTGAGTGAACTACTGTATCAGGGTTTGGTTGATTCCTCCTCATGGGGATCAGAGACCTGATTCAACATCATTTACAGTAGGCTGCAACACTCCTATCTCCCCCTAAAGGCAAGTTGTAAAGCCATTTTCCAGCACTCTTYAACACAGAGATGTTCATTCCTCACCTCCCCAGTGCTGAAATTGCAGCAAGAAGCAAACCTTGCAATTGCAGAATTCAGTGATGTGAGGTTTGTGTAGCCAAGCTGGGCATATTAAGGATAACAATTTTGGACACTTAAGTCACAGTAATGTGGCATTCACCATTTAGTTCCAACAGGAAAATTCTAGAGATCATGTACACCACAATTATTTGATGTTCTTACAGAAATTCAGGAAATACAGGAAGCTAAAGGCATATTTAATAGTACTAATCTGCCTCACACCTTTTAAGAACAAAATGAATTTATAAGCCTCTCTAAAAGCAGACTCTCAAATGCAGTACAGACAAAAGTAGCATCCATCTGAAAAATGAATGTTAATTAATTACCTTTAATCAGGAAGGCCTTGTCTTAAACACCAGTAACAGGTGAAATGGTTTCTCACACAAAAGGCATGGGGCTAATCTGTCAAGGGCAGCCTGTAAAGCAACAAGAAACTTTTAGAACCTGGAGCACTAACACCTGATTAACTTGATTCTGCAATATTTTGAGCTTGACTTTACAACCACATCCTACTCTATCTTTCTATTCATCTTACTACATTTTTCTTGCTTAACCCACTTACTGGTCTCCTGAGATAAATATAGAGGAAAAAAAAAAGTGTATCCCCTTCAGCTTCCCACATGATTTGTTTGAACTAGCCTAAGCTGCAGGAGGCTGCATCAGAAATTGGCGAAAGACGGTAACTGTGATCATCACAGGTCATCTGCTGAACTATGCACTCATCACACAGCAGCCTTTGCAGACAGCAGGGATTAAATGAGTTTTCAGACGTCAGCAGTGCAGTACTTACCTTGTAACAGCCTATAGTTTAATTTCCCAGTGCCTGCAAGAACAGAAAATAAAGTCAGATCCCTTCAGCCTTTGTGCCCAAGCCCACAGCCCCAGCTGGGAGATCACAAGAGCCAGATACATCAGATAGGGGCGAAGCACTGAGTGTTCATCACAGGATATTCTGCTGAACTATGCAGTCATCACTGTATCTGCTCTGCAATCACAGCATCACACAATCCCCTCTTGGGACTGCTGTGAGAAAGACATTTCCCCAAWTAAAAAAGAAATACTTAGGAGTTTGAAATTTACACCAGCAAGTATAAATTGTTCCCAGTCTTAGTGGAAATGAACCATAAAACACATGCCATCCTGACTGCAGTGTTTTAACAGCTCTGTGGAAGGAACCTCTACATTAAGTGCGTATTTCTTACCAGGTGATAATGTTCCTTCTGCATCCCTCTGAAGTGCAGGGTTCAACTCCTAGAAGTAAAAAACTTGTCAACAGTCTATTCAGCAGTCAAAGCATCGAGGGGAAATTGAAGTTGCTGTGCCTCAGAAAACTGTTATGGTGGTACAAGTGCTCATCACTCTCTTGGTCAAGAGTAGCAAATAAGTGTCATCATTATGGCACCAGAGGGATAGCTTTACTCAAAGAATTCAGCTGATAGCATCAGAGCAGAAGATGCTGTCTAGACAAACACTAAGCATAATTTTACATTAAATTATAAGAACAATTTTTTTACCTTGGGAAGAAGCAGTATTGAGTCTCCACATTTGGGGGCAGATCTGAAAAAGAAACGAGATAAAAGAGTTGGATGGAGATGTTTGCAGAACTAGGGAGATTCTCTGGCAAATACATTAAAAAGCCTCAGCATGGAGTTTTCAGAAATCACTTCTGTCCACTACTCTTATACTGAAACCATCATAGGCTTTGAGGTTTACTCAGTATCAATCCCCACAGTTACCCATTTTCTACAACATACTCCAAGCASTTTTCCCAAAATATTATTTACTGCTGTGAACAAAGAAATAGCAGTAAGGAGAGAAAAAAGGGCCCTGGAGATACTCCTGCAGTCTGGTTACAGTATGAGCAGTAGTTCACAACAGGAGCCTCATAAAGACTCTCCAGGACAAATACACAGATGACTTTTCCCGGCAGAAAATTGAGGCCTGCCCAAGGCACTACAGGCAACACGTGAATTACAACTGCTGATACTGTTATTCCCTGATACAGTAGTAACCCAGTCTAATTGGTGTACACAAACCCAACATTTGTTARTTTTAACTCCGAATTTCAGAAGCAGTATTTACCTGTACTGAAGCCACAGGAAGGAAGAGTGTAGCTGATACATGTTGGAACTGAAAACAAGAAAGCATTTTAGTTTTTCTTTATCCAAAAAGGATGCTATATTCACAAATATTACTTTGAAATGAGTCTTATGATTTCCCCAYATGCAATCTAAATTTTGGCTCTTTAAAGAACAGGCCACAAAAAATAATTGCTATTATGTATTTTTAAGCAGGATGGGATCACTAAACTACTTTGTTTGCTACAAAATCAATTCTGGTGTATTGTCACTGGGGGAGCCAGGCAGCCAYGAACTCTGGCTGCTTCAAAGGCCCAGTGGTGTCTCAGCCTTCCCGGATAAGGCCATCAGAAGTATTCCATGCCCAGCTCAGATATGTTGGCATTCATCACCCTCTCAGATGTCCCTACCAACATAGTTCTCATCACGTGCTGAGCATACAGAAGCGAAGTGAGCCACTTCCCYCTAAATGTGCTGAGTCAGGACTTACAAGGACCACGGAGTCTTAACTCTCAGACTCGCACAGGTCAAGCGTCACCGATGTGCCTGAGCACTGTGTGAATGTTTCCCAAAGCCCGGCAGCGTTGGGCTGCGCAGCCAGCCCTTAACCCTCCTACGCTGTAAGTACATCCCAGCTGTGCGGGGATTCTTAATCCTTCCATAACGCTACCGCTGCTCTCTGCACWATGCTTCCCCCTTTACCAGCGAAATCAAGCTCCTTAGAGCCCAGCTCAGTTAAAAAAATCCAAGCACACAAAAAGCGGGGACCTATCGCTTGTGTTTACAGCGGGTACGCGATCCCGAAATACTGCAGGGCCTCCCCTGYGCAGCTCCAGAGCCGCCATGAGGGAGAGCCCCCGGCGGTCTAGGCCGCGSACTAGGCCCGGCCACGCAATCCACCTCAATCCTCCCTCGCCACCTCCCATCGGCGCTCGAGCCGCACCCGCGGGGCTCCTGGGCCGCYCCCCGGAGCGGCACCGGCGCACCCCGAGCGCGGAATCGCCCCTCACTCACCAACAGGGCCGCCSGAACAATACCGGACCCTCATGGCCGCGGGAGCGGAAAAGGCAAAGCAGCTCGAGCTCGTGCATTATATAGCATAGGTCACGTGGTGCGGCCGCGGTCACGCCCACCGGGGCGCGGCCCACGGGCAGGGGCGGGCCGGGGGCGTACGGTCCGCACGGCGTTTCCTTCCGGGGCGCGGCCCGCGCTGGCGCGTTTCGGTTCCGGGCCGGCGCTGCAGGCCCTTCCCACCCCCGGCAGGTGAGGCTGGGCCGGGAGGGGCGGGCGGAGCCGCTCGGGGCCCCGGAGCGGCGGGGGCGCGGCCGCCGCCCCGCGGGGCCCAGGGCGGGAGGGGCGGGGGCTGGGGGAGGCCGGTCCCGCCCGCCCCGCGCAGCCCCGGTGCGCGGCCGCGGCTGTCACGGTGAGGAGGAGCCGCGGGCCCCGCCTGGGGAGAGTCCGGGAGCGGCGGGGCCGGGACAGCGGGGTCCGGGAGYCTGGTGCTGAGGGAGGGGGTCGAACGGGCCGGGAGCCACCGCCGCGTGTCCCAGTTCAGAGTTGTGTTTGGATTTGGAGTTGTTGGAGTCCTGTTGGAATGTGCAAGCGGCCGAAGGGGTTTGTTGGGAGGAATTGTTACCGGTGAGGGTGGGGACGTCCTGGCACAGAGAAGCTGCGGCTGTCCCTGGGTCCCTGGCAGTGTCCCAGGCCAGGTTGGATGGGACTTGGAGCACCCTCGGACAGTGGAAGTTGTCCGTGCCCATGGCAGGGGTGAAACGGGATGAGTATTAAGGTCTCTTCCAACCCAAACCACTCTGGGGTTCTGAGTATGTCTCTCTGGGACCAGGAACAGGAACCATGGAACGGCTGGAGTTTTGACAGAGAAGGTTTAGTCTGGAYGTCAAGAAAAGGTTCTTCCCCCAGAGGGTGCTGGGCACTGCCCAGGCTCCCCAGGGAATGGGCACAGCCCAAAGCTGCCAGAGCTCCAGGAGGGTTTGGACAATGCTGTCAGGCACAGGGTGGGATAGTTAAGCTATCTGTGGAGGGCCAGGAGCTGGACTCAGTGATCCTTGTGGGTCCCTTCCAGCTCAGGATATTCTGTGATTCTGGGAGGTTSCCCAGTCGTGGTAAATCTCAACCCAAAAGCTGAGAGTTTTCAGTGCAGCTTCCAGGGTGACATCATCTGCTGGGTGGTCTGTCTCWGCTAATTACCTGATGGATCAGGAGTTCCACCCACTCCTGGTAGCTGCCTCACAGGCCGGAGGGCATTTGCTGAGCTAAGTCTGAGTCTCACTTGAAATGGCATTACAAAGAGCAGTGTCTCAGTGTGTGCCCTGTGCTGACTCAGCTCAGCCTGCTCCTAAAGGTGGCTGGAGGTGATGGACTTYCCAGAGCAGGCAGAAATCAGGATGTCATTTCCCTGGGGCTGAGGTGCAGGAGCTCTGAGAGGTTCCCTTACTCAGAGGGGCAGAAATCAGCTTCTGACAGGGTAGTTTGAACCAAAGGACAGATTCCCTCTCCCCAGCCTCTGAGTGGATCATGACGTGCAGGTTCCTTGGCACTGGGTGAGCAGGGTTCTGTGGGTTATAAAGAGTATATTTTTTTTCCCTGCCTCTGGAGCAGGAGCTCACAGATAATTTGTTGAGCTCACAGATAATTTGTTGGGCTCTCTGGGGAGCAGCTGCCTTCTCACCACAGCCATACCCAGCCATGCTCAGCAGTTAAGGTCTGGTGGGTTTTTTTCCCTTCTCTTTCTGTATATCCCAAGCTCAGCCTCTGCCTCCCTCTTGCCTCCCTGGGTGCTCGTGGCCTTGGCAGGGGTGTTTCACCCTTGCCTTCCTTGAGAGTGTGCTCTGAGGCTTATTGCTTTAGGAACATGTGTTTGGGGAAGATGGTGAGCTAATCCTGCTGCTAGATCCTCCAGCAGAACCAAGAATGACAAAGCTTGATGTTCACAACTGCTCTTGGCAGAATCCAATTCCTCTGCACTTCATTTTTTCTCTCTTTTTACTTCCTAAAGGGGAAGGGGSCAACAAGTTTTCTTCTCACTACATCAGAAGAAAAAAAAGAAGGCAGCACCCCCATTTCCTTCCCACTGCATGTAACTCAGAGCACTCCAGGTAAGATGTTGAGTTTTCTATTTCCCCTTGTTCTGTGCAGTTGATGTTCTGCTCCCAATGCTGTGTTGGCACCGAGCTGTGTGCTGTGGTTGCCTGATTTTTGTGGGATTTGTTGCTTTCTCCAAAAGATGGGGAAGGACATGGAGCTGTTGGAGTGAGTCCAGAGGAGGCACCAAGATGATCAGAGGGATGGAGAAGCTCTGCTCTGAGGGAAGGCTGAGAGAATTGGGGTGGTTCAGCCTGGAGAGGGGAAGCTTCAGGGTGACCTAATTGTGGCCTCCTGTGCCTGAAGGAGCTGACAGGAAAGACAGAGAGAGACTCAGGACAGGGGATGGAATGACAGGATGAGGGGAATGGCTTTCTACTGACAGAGAGTAGGTTTAKATTGGATATTGGAAAGTAATTGTTTCCTGTGAGGGTGGKSAGGCCCTGGSACAGGGTGCCCAGAGCAGCTGTGGCTGCCCCTGGATCACTGAAGTGTCCAAGGGCAGGTTGGACAGGGCTTGGAGCAACCTGGGCTAGTGGAAGGTGTCCCTGCCCATGGCAGGGGTGGAATGGGATGAGCATTAAGGTCTCTTCYATCCCARACTATTCTGGGATTCTSTGATAGGGGAAGGAGAGAAGAAGCCCTAAGACCTGGCACTGTTCAGCTGCACCTTGTGAAGCTTTGTGCATTCTGGTCTGACTTCCCCAGGGACACAGAGCCATCCTGCCACTCAGAAATCCTTGGCACAGCTCCACAAGGTTGACAGGCTGTCCTGCAGCTTCATGTTTAGTCACTGGGTTTGCCAAATTTGCACACAGCCTGCTTGGGCATATGGACATGTGCTATGCTGCAATGTTCATCAATTCCAAATAAAAAGTCCTCCAAAGGCAGACATGCTCTTCATGTGCCAGTCCCTTMGATTCAGAGATTCCTCAGAGTGGGCACTGTGAGCCTTGGTATTCCCAGCCTGCTTGAAATGGTTCTGACATCTGCAGGACTCTGCTCATTCCACTCTTCAGATGCTCTCCAGCTCGGGAGCTGCTTGTGCCATGAGTGGACTTTAACAAGCTTATTTATTTCCTTTTTTTTTTTTTTTTTGATGAGTTTATGTCTCACTTTCATTCATTCCAACTTTTTACCATATATGGTCAGGGCTTCTTTTCCAACTTTGCCAGAATGAAATGTGATGATGTGGTGGTGCATCCCCGAGTCCCCCTCCCTGGCCCTGCTCTGAGATCTCCTGATAAGCCTTGGTGGCCTCAGCTGAGTGGTGAAAGGTCCCCTGACTGCACCAGCTGGGCAACTGAGGTGCTCCCTCCCTGAGCCTACCAGGAGCTCTTGTAGAGGTGGGAACAACGAGGAACATCCCATCCCAAGGTGGGATACAAAGGATGAGCCATGTGCAGCCTGCGTGAACCATTTACCTGGACTGCAGCCTGAGCAGAGCAGCACCATTGTGAATTGTAGCCCAAGTGGAACAATCCCATTATTGCTCTACTTGAGAAARAGTCCAGGAGTTACTGAGCTAGGGTATGGCCAGGATGGGGACTTAGTGATGACCACTGTGAAGTCTCTTAGGACCCTACAAAGGTGATCCCAAGTGAGGGCCTCTGAGCTCTCCTGYGCCACAGCTTTGTTTTTCACTGTCYTGTTATATATTTTCTGACATGTGTCAGAAGTGCCACATATGATGGATATCTCAGGTTAACAAGGCACTTACGATGCCTTGAGGTCAGATGTGTGCTGGCCAACTTTTCAAAAGTCTCAGGAGGATTTAGGTCCCAGTGTCTCCTTCCTGGTTCCTTTTACAAAGGAGCTTTCCCTGTTACTTTCTCTTTTCAAGATGCTTAGAAGGTACAAGTGGTGAGAATTTTAATCCATTATGCAATCAGGTGCCTATTTTTAATACCTGTGCCATTTTTAATATTCTTTTCACATGCAGATGTGCTTTTATTGAGGCTGGCAGAACAAAGTGTTTTGCAGGCTAAAGCTGCAGGGAATGGGGGGCCTGTTGGGGACTGGTTTAGCAGAGCTCTTGTGCAGGGGGATGCATAGCATGGAGAGATCAGAGAGCTTTTGGGGTGCTTTTTTAAGCAATCTCAAGCACATTYGTTCATAACAGAGCTGCTGCCAGGTGTGTGGCAGTTCAGTGGTGAGGAAGGTCTCTAAAAACTCCAGTGTTTCAAACTGTGTGGAAGCAGGTGAAAAAAGTACTAATTTCAGATTACTGGCTCTACTAATGATGGGATCTTTTTCCCCTTTTCCAGTAGAGTTGTGCACCTGCAGCTGGGACAGCCATGGAGAAGAGTGGGAACATTCAGCTGGAGATTCCCAACTTCAGTAACTCTGTCCTGAGCCACCTGAACCAGCTGCGCATGCAGGGCCGGCTGTGTGACATCGTGGTCAACGTGCAGGGCCAGGCTTTCCGTGCGCACAAGGTGGTGCTGGCTGCCAGCTCCCCCTACTTCCGTGACCACATGTCCCTGAACGAGATGAGCACCGTGTCCATCTCCGTCATCAAGAACCCTTCTGTGTTTGAGCAGCTCCTCTCCTTCTGCTACACCGGCAGGATATGTCTGCAGCTGGCTGACATCATCAGCTACCTGACAGCTGCCAGCTTCTTGCAGATGCAGCACATCATAGACAAATGCACGCAGATACTCGAGGGGATTCATTTCAAAATTAATGTGGCYGAGGTGGAAGCGGAATTGAGCCAGACCAGGACGAAGCATCAGGAGAGACCGCCCGAGTCTCACCGGGCGACGCCGACTCTAAACCGTCCCCTGAGCCCCCGTCACAACACCCCCAAGGGGAGCCGCCTGGGCCAGGTCAGCACCGTKCTGGACATTCGGGAGCTGAGCCCACCCGAGGAGTCCACCAGCCCCCAAATCATCGAGCAGAGCTCCGATGTGGAAGGCAGGGAGCCCATCCTGCGCATCAACAGGGCAGGACAGTGGTACGTGGAGACGGGCATGGGAGAGCGCGGGGCGCAGAACGATGAGGAGGTGCGGGTGCTGGGAGGAGTGCGCATAAAGACGGAAAACCTGGAGGAGTGGCTGGGGACAGAGCACCAGCCGTCAGGAGAAGATGGCAGCAGCGCTGAGGAGGTCACGGCCATGGTGATCGACACCACAGGCCATGGATCGCTGGGCCAGGAGGCTTTTGCCTTAGGTTCCTCTGGAGCCAAAGTGGTCAGGCCGACCAGCAGTGAGATTGACAGGTGGGTGTTCTCAAACTTCATTATTCACCTTGGCTGTTATGCAAGATTCTGACCTGGCTGGGTCAGTCACTTTGGAACATTTCCTCTTTCTATTTCCTTTGGCCATCTTAAGCATAAGAGCAAAAGGGTTTTTACCTGGTGTTAGGAAATGTGTCCAATTTGGGTAATAGTATTTTGGCTGGGTAACGATCAGACCAGGATCTCCTAGCTTGGGAGATTACTTATTAGCTCTTAGAGGTTGGGATCTCTGCCTCTCAGTGTTTCAGCTGAGGTGAGATTTTTTTTAAAAGAAGATGTTCAGTTCAGCCTCAGCACTCAGATTAATGAGGTCATATACAATATGTGGTWCACATCTCCATTGCACTGGTGCCTTCTGGCCCAGAGGTCTGGGGGTGGTTCTGGCTGAGAAACAAGCCAGACACCAGCTGTAGGTCAAGGTCTTCCCAGTGGGCCCTGGGTTTACATCTTCTGAGGCAGTTGAAATGGGGAACCCAGTGGCCTCCGCTGTTGTTTTGATTTATATGAGAGAGCCAAAAGCCTTTGTTGWAAATGAGTGGTGAAATCTGCTGTGTTTGGATTCTCCATCCATCTGCTTCCCCTCCACTCCAGCATTTACTTTCTTCCCCTAGGCTCAGGCCAGGGAATGGATTTGATAAAGGGCAGGTCTGTTTTATTTGGGGGGGGTTGTAATTCTAGGGTTTTCCTTCACATCTGCCTCTCTTCTAGCTCAATCCCATGGGGAACCAGCTACCTGGAAGCAGTGGATATTCTGTCACTTGTTCGCTTAATAAATCAATCAGKGGGAACAGTCTTGAGCTGGCCTTTGGAGAGTGACGCTTTCCTACTTCCTCAGSCCTTTTCCTTGGATCAGCTAGTCTCTAGCATCTCTTTTTGCACTGCAGTCTGTATGCACTATTTCCCACCTCTAGTCCATCACATTCCTTATGTTTCACACTGGGAATGGAGGASGAGGGTGCCGGAGGAGAGGTGTCCTCTGAGAAATGGTTTCTGTCCTGCTGTACAGTTCYTGAGTCACCAGGCC
Source organism: Cardinalis cardinalis (assembly GCA_014549065.1). Taxonomy (NCBI): domain Eukaryota; kingdom Metazoa; phylum Chordata; class Aves; order Passeriformes; family Cardinalidae; genus Cardinalis; species Cardinalis cardinalis. The sequence continues at coordinate 36,285 of JACDOX010000071.1, forward strand.
CATATTGATTTATTCATGACAGCAACCCCTCTCTGTTGCTGAACTGGAAGCCAAATGACTCAGTTTTATTTCCAGATGTTTAGACTGAAACCATAGACCGGTATGATTTGGTTTTTCCTTTATATTTGCACTGTTCCACTTCCAGTGTTTTATCTGATGAGGATGAAGAGATGCTGTACAGGTGCCTCTATTGCTCACCCATTGCTCTAAACACTGTAGTGACCTGATGCCCATTAAAAATCCTGTTTCCACTCTCCCCACTTCACAGATTTAGCCCTTCTGGCAGCATGGTTGCTGTGACTGAGCGGTACAGATCGAAAAGCGAGTCTCCCGGGCGGATGGATGAGCCTAAGCAGCCCAGTTCCCAGGTGGGCAGATCAAGATGTTTGCAAGTAAATGTTGGCTTGAAGGTGAAGGGGACTTTGTGGTGATGAAGTTATCATATTTTATATTTTCAAGCAATAGTGCGTGTGATACAAGGACCTTTTACTTTGGCAAAGGATCTACCTGCTCACAGGAGAACATGTGCTGGGCAAGTACGATTTAAAATGGATTCTGGCTGTCGTTTGGGATTTTGGCCAGATACTTGGAAAACACAAGGAGTTTCTCTTGTTGTTTGAGGGCATAAATATYCACCCTTATTCTGGGCAGGCCACCAACTCCTGAGGAGAAACCCCATTTGCCTGCAGAGCTGGATCTGCCCTCAAACATTGGCAGCAAATGCCTGAGCAGAGGGAGGAGGTGTGGCTTGGCTTCTTTGGAAGACGGGTGGCAACAGCTGAATCTTTCTATGCCGGTACCAAGACCATTCCCAAAAGCCCTCCAGGCACTACACTAATAAACCTTCTGGGGTGGAGTGTCAAAGAGCTGTGGAGTTTTAGAGAGGTCTCTATCTCTTTTCCACAGCAGACTTTGCAATGTAAAGGAGCTCTGAATTGTCTGCTTTCTTGGGCACAGTTTTGGGGTAGGAGGGAGAGATGCACAGAAATGGGAAGGCAGTAGGCTGTAGAGTGCAGCAAAGTGGGACATGGCAGTAATGCCTGTGCCTTATCATTTTGGTCTAATTTAGTTGCACCCAGTTAGTGTCACAGTGCCAGTGTAGTGCAAGCATGTCAGCCAGCACAGTGCAGGAAGACTCTTGTGAGCCTGACAGGTAGGGAATGTGTCAGTGTGTAAGCTAAGGTCTTGGCTGGAGGTGGGTAAGGAGATACTAGGCTGCTTTGCTCTTAAGAGCAAGTGAAGCAAGGGGGGGGGTAAATTGTGATTGCTGTCTGCTGGCTTTGTTAGACACTTCCATAAAATGACAGATACCTTTTTGTTCCTGTTTTGCAAAGCTTTGTTTTGTGTCCTCAGAAGACATTGCAAAAATTTCAGGTCAAACCAACCCTCTGGGGTAAATGTGACATATTAAGCAATTTTAGCTCTGCCTACAGAAAAAGTGCTCTTGTTTCTGCATTGTGAGACAGCCGCAAACATGAAACCTTAGGCTTTACACACCATGGGGAAGTATCATCACCTTGCGCTCTCCTGGCATTGCGATATCCGTACCAAAATAGCCTGGCAGTGATCCCTGCCCAATGGCAGTGGTAGAGTGGAAAGGAAGAACCAGAGCTTTGTGTATCTCCTTTAGTCCTCAACAGCTTCCCTATGCCTGTACAGCTGGATTCAGCAGCACCTGGCACAGTACACTGCTGCTCATGCCTGTAGAGCCCTGGCTTGCAGAGATGCCCTCCTGCTGGTTGTTTCTCYACATGTGGCACCACTGGGAAGCAGCACTGGGGGAGTAAACAGTGCATCTCCAGCACAGAAGCATTCTGGGGTCASTGTGTTTCTGCTCAATCTGAATACAGTGGCCAGAAGTGTCTGTCCTGAGACCAGGCTTGTGGTTCAGGTTGCTCTTGGCTGTTTGTCTGTGTGACTTCAGAAAACACAGAGGAGTCTTTGCTGTGCARGCTGGGTCAGGCACATCTTGTCTGCGATGCTATGGGGCTGGGATGGATTACACWGCCAGGCAGGCAAATATCACTCACTGTAAAGTGAACTCTAAGTGACATCTGAATAAACACCTGTGTAAAATGACACCTGAAGACTTTCAGATATGATTTGTGGTTTGCTCCTCTGTTTTACTGCAAGCTCATCAATCGGCTTCTTTTTTTTTTTTACTTATAGTAAGGAAAACAGAAGGTGATACACCCAAGTGTTTTAGATCAACTGGCACAAAGTTTTTAAAAAGTAACAAGTATTGACGTGTGGTCCACAACTGAATTGGTGGCCAAGTGCCCTTGTGTTAAGTGCTGTCTTTTCTTCACCAGATCCAGGGAATGGCTTGGCAGAAGGGGCCTTTGCAGCAGTGGTTTCTAATTGATTGCTCGTTTGTCTTCAGCCCCGAGGCCCCAGTTAAGCACTTAAATGTGTGCTTGAGGTTGCAGACATTAGTGCTGCTGATTTTGAGGTTTGGCACATGCTTTACTGGCTGGACCTGGGCCCGATCTTCTCTGCGACTTGTTTTAGGCTGCTTGTTATTTAAATCTGTGCCGTTTTCTTGGCAGGGGGAGGAATCAGCCATGCTGGGAGTGAGCGGTTACGTGGAGTATCTGCGGGAGCAGGAGGTTTCAGAGCGCTGGTTCCGGTACAACCCACGGCTCACGTGCATTTACTGCGCCAAATCCTTCAACCAGAAGGGCAGCCTGGACCGGCACATGCGGCTCCACATGGGCATCACYCCTTTCGTGTGCCGCATGTGCGGGAAGAAGTACACCCGCAAGGATCAGCTGGAGTATCACATCCGCAAGCACACGGGCAACAAGCCCTTCCACTGCCACGTGTGTGGCAAAAGCTTCCCTTTCCAGGCCATCCTCAACCAGCACTTTCGCAAGAACCACCCCGGCTGTCTTCCTCTGGAGGGGCCCCACAGCATCTCCCCCGAGACCACCGTCACATCCCGGGGGCAGGCAGAGGAGGAATCTCCTCCTCAGGAGGAGGCTGTGGCCGTGGGGGAGACGGCCCAGGGCTCTGTGTCCACGACCGGGCCGGACTGAAGTCCCAGGAGAAAGGACCGTCTTCCCATTCCTGRCTCTAAAGAGTCAGCATCGACCCAGCAGGCTGGTACTGTAATTAGTGCAATGCCACCACTGAACAGAAGGAAGCTCCCAAGATGTTGCCAAAATAGAAAAATCTCTCTCTTTCTCTCTCTTCCTCTCACACACCCACACACACACCCATAGAGTGTTAAATGTTTTTCTCCCTTATTCCTCCTCCTCTCGGAGAAAAACAGAACAACTGTGTCAATCAACTTCTTATTCAGGGATCGACAGGATTTTAAATTTTTTTACTGTTCTGTAGTGATCTGGGACAAGCAGTCATTTGTATTTCTGGACAGCGCTGTGGCCCAGCAGGGCGTCCCGCCGGCGGTGCCGGGTTCAGCCACAGAGCCATATCCATGCTCCCGCTCGAGGGGAGAGCAGGGGCAAGGGGCTGTTGCCTTTCTCCCTTCCCCAGGTAGTTGCCACAGCAAAGAAAACAAAAATACTGTCCTGGTGGAACCTGCCTTGCCCGAGTGTATTTATCCCTGTCTTATTTTTGGTGTGTCTCTTTACGTTTTTATTTAAACTGTTATTTTAGGGCTTTGGGCTTGCTCGTTCCAGGTATGCAGCCCTGGTGCCCCTTGTTAAAGTGGGCACAGCTACAAAGTGGTATTCCAGAGGTCAGCAAAATGTGAAGGAAGTATTTCAGCTACTGTGGAATTTAGCTGCTGTGAGGTTTGCGTGAGACTCTGATGCACTGGGAGAAGGGCTGAAGGGGTTTTCCAGAGGAGGTTGTCCTCTGCTGGTGCTGATCTGGAGAGCTGAGAGCACTCTGAGATCCCAGCTGGAGCGCTGCCATGCTTCAGGTGGTGCCAAGGATTAGGAAGAGATTTTCTGGAGTTGCTGAATTGCAGAGTTAGAGGCTGGCTACCAAAGTCCTCTTTCACCCCTGCTCCCCCCTCGACACACACTTGATCTTTTAGAACAGCAATACAGGATATGGGAATACTGCAATGCTGTTGTCACAGCCAAGCAATCGCAGGTGGTTGCTTTTAAACCTGTTTCTACAACTAGTTTGATAACTTTTTTATCAATGAAACGCAAAAAGAAAAGAGAACCTTACTCTATTTCCTTATAGCAGTTCAGGAGACGTAAAAGTGAACGGTTCCTAGAGCAATCACAACTCTGTCCCCTTGCATGGACTTAACATTTTTGTATTCTGAGTAGCTCTGATGTTTAGAGCAAGTTTAGCAAACCTGGAGAGACATGCCTGCATGTGTATTGTAGGTGTTTGCACGAGCTTACATGGTTCATAACCAGAAAAGCATGGGACAGGCAGATAAGTGCAAATACCCTGACATCTTTTTTTAAAAAAATATGCAATATTTTAAGAGTTTTCTCTAGTTCTGATGCCAAGTTGTTCATGATGAAGGGGGGGAATGGATGACAGGTTGCGCGTATCAGGTTTGGTGAAGGAGTTCTCTTGAGGATGTATAATGTGTACATGATGAGGAAGGGTGGAGTTCTGAATCTTAAGGTGATGGGAGGAACAAGGAGACATTGAAAAAGAAATACGCTTCGTCTTGCTTCAGTGAGAAAGCTGGATGAGAGTTTACAGCTGGGGCTTAGCAGGCAGGAGACTGACCAAGTGACAGTAAAGCTTGGCCTGTTGTCTGACTGCACATGGAAACATCTCCAGCCCTTGCTTTCCCCATCTGCAAATTGGTACTTGGGATCGTTTTCCTGCCCCTTTGGAGGGAATAATTTGGAGAAGGGTGATGTATTCTTGCCTTGATTTATAGATTTTTTTATGTGTGAGGAGTCTCACTGTTCCTCCCATCTCTCTCTCAAAAAGAGATGTGGCTCTAATGCATTTTTGTGTGTGGGAAAGGGCTCGGTGCCAGCATCACATGTAACAGGGATATGATCCTACAAGAGGAATCTTTGCAGGTGTTCTGAGCTGGGTACCTGCAAAGTACCATTTCATTGACCATTTCAAACAGGAAAACTGATATTTCACCTCCGTTTTCCTTCTGTGCCTTCTTCCTCCTCTCCTGTCAAGGGCATCCATCACACAGGGAGTGATTTGGCCACCCAAACAACCAGCTCYGTCAGGTTTCCTGGCAAAGGTCAAACATCATGGTACCAAAACACTGAGGTTGCCAGAGAGCAGTGGCAGAGGATGAGGTGAGAGGGTGGCCAAGGTAGGTTTTGTTGCAATCAAGGTGCAGGGAGGAGTGGAGATGTGCTGCTTTAGTCATAGCTTTTGAAGTTACCAAAAATGAAAAAAAAAAAGTTAAAAACTTTGAAATCCTATCCTGTTCACACTAGAGAGCATAAAAAGTTACTTTTAGTTGCTTAAAAGATTTTTAAGTGTTTTAAAATAGAAATTTAAAAAGAATACTACCAAACTATAAAAACATAAAATTATTTATATACATATATTATATAAAAATATAGTGGGAAAGTTTCCCTGCTAAGCTTGCTGTGAAGAGAAGGGTGAAGGTGCAGTAACTGCTACACAAGCAACATTTCTCTGAGACAGATGGCAACCGTAGTGAAGAAGGGCTGACATAAAATGGTGAATGCCTTTGTTCCCATGGCATAGCTGTGAGTTTTTGAGCAGGTTTTTATTTTACTGTATCAATACTGTGAAAGGAGAAGCATCCAAACAGTACAGGATGCCAACAGCGCGTCCTGTTTGCTGATTCACTACTTCAAGTGGCCTGGTGAAAACCATGAAATTAATCTTTCATACCTTACTAGGCTGAAAACAAAGCTTGTGAAAAGTTTTTATTTCTTCCTCCTTTATGTTTGCTTTTCTTTTGGGGGTTTGGTGGTTTTTGGGGTTTTTTTTGTTGTTTTTTTTTTTTTTGTGCAGAGGTTGCCACTGTATAAATGATCTTTTCTGATTGCATGCAAAAGAGCCAATATTCTTGCCCAGGCCTCGCTGAGGTGAAGTTTATAGCTTGTAGCTAGAGTCAGTATAAGGTATGGTAGTGGGAATCATTTTGATATTATTTCTGTACATTTAATGGATGTGTATGTATGTGTGGGAATCATGRTGTCTAATATTTCTTGAACAGTGCTGAAACCAGTTCAGGCCCATCCGCACTACACAGTGGAACCAGTTCTGAAGGAATCGTTATTGAACATTTCTTTCAAGGGTCGACTTCCTGAGTGCAGATGAGACCAAGGTTCGAGAAAAAAGGGGTTGGAGGTGCTGTACGGTATGGAGAAACCTCATGTGAATTTTCTGGCAGTGGTGTAGCTACTTCAGAGGTGCTTTCCCTAACAGAATGATACTGTGTCCTGTTGCCTCTGCGTTGGTGTGGCTCTTTACAGTTGCACCAAAGCTGTGGAGAATGAGATGCCAACTTTCCAAGTGTGAATGCTTCTGTGATGGGTTGAGGCACAGCTTTGCATTCCCACATCTAGCTGCATCTTGTTCTGCCAAAACTGTGATTTCAACTGTGATTTAAGGAGGATGTGAAGAGAACTCTGGTGTTTTAATACCTCTATACGTAACATTTTTGTCTGCTTTAGAGTTAGGGCTTACTAACCCATTTGTTTTCTTGCCTCAGGCAACAGGGAGAACACACTCTGGTTTTACAGTTTGCTTTCTTGGAGGTGGACATATTTCTTAGTTCTTTGCTGTCAAAGAACTCACCTCCCAAATGTGAAGAGTTGTGGTTATCTCCTTAAGCCTGCAGCAAGCCCTGGTGCCAAGTGTCAGCCAAGTGACATGATGGTTGCCACGGCTGTTCCCTGCTGCTGCCAGGTTACCTGTGAATAGCTGTGAAAATAGCAAGAATTGTGTTAATACTGTGTTGCTGCTTTGGAGAAAAGCTTAACCTCTTTGTCTCAGGAGGATGACTGATGTGATGCTGGGAAAAGGAGATGGCCAAAATGCAATGAGAGGATGTGAGAACAAATTGTGCTTTGTATTTCCAGCAGCTRGAGAGGGATGAATGAGAGGCTTTGTGGAATGTGAATCTGTTGCAGGAGACTGAGGACATGCTTAGAGCTAGCTTAGTAAGATGCAGGGATAGCCTGGTGAGAGCAGAGCAGCCAGTGCAAATGGGCAGTCCCTCCTTCTCCTCTCAGCATTATCCACTATCAGGTTCAGTCCTTGGACTTTCCTACATCTTCTCTACAATATTCTCAAGCTGTGACCTGTATAATTTAACTTTAGTTTGGGTGCTGGGAAGAGCAGAAAGCATGTTGTGTCTCTGCTGCTGTTTTAAATGCAGAGAGGTCGGCAGCGACTGACCCCGTTCCCATCTGACAGCTCTACAGAGCTGGAATAGCACTGGGAACAAGTTGAAAAGCATCATGGGGCTCGCTCAGCACGCGGGGCACAGAGCCAGGATTTCAGCCCTCTGGGAGCTCAAGGTTGAAGTACATGGACAGGACAGCTCTCCCTGCTTGTCCTGCTCTCATTTTGTGACAGCTCCGTGGCTGCATTTCCATCCCACACCTCTGCAATAGGACTGTTGCTTAACTGTGGGATGGCCATTTCAGGAAGTGATTCCAAGCAATTTGGTTTTGGAGTAGAGTCCTTCCCACTTTTGGGTGATTCCTAACAAGGATCCCAAGGATGAGCCCTAACAAGGCCTTTGCAGGAGCAGAGTTGTAGCTTTTATTTGCGGCTGACTTCATCTGTCCTGCAGAATACAACATATAAATAGGAAGACAGCTGCAAAGGTGCAGCTGATTAAACTGATTTGTGTGGAAGGTGGCCTGGGAGGTAGATAGGATTGTGCATCTTGAAAACCAACAAAAAACAGCCCTTAAAATTATTTAAACTTTACCAAACTCTCCTCTTTGATYCATGACATGCCTGCCAATTTAGCTGTGTCAGCATCCAAATGTTTCTGCAGATTARTGACATTAAATGCTGTTCAAGCTCTGCTGGAAATATTTTGGAGATGGGAAAAATCCCTGCTCATGGGAAGATGGTTGGACTAGATGACCTCTAAAGGTCCCTTCCAACCCATACTATTCCRTAAGTCAAGAAGCTATAATTCAAGGAGACTTTTTGCCAGGGTCTGGGCTCTGARTTTTTCCTGGGAGCTGAGTCTGTGGCCAGGACAGCAGTTGGAAAGCTTGGGATCCACCGCCATAGCAAAATAATTGTGGTGAGCATTGCTCCTGTCACAAGGTGAGAGCCATGCACAGAGTTTTGATATCTGCAGTTAAAGGGCCTAAAGAGTAGCTCAGAATCCTTATTTTAATCACTGTCATTCAAATGATATTTCAATATAAAATACATATGTACCTGTGTATGTATATGTGTATATATATATATTTGTAACCAAATAGAATTTAGAACTATGCAAACAATACTGGTTGCTTCTTGAAACTAAAGTCTACCAGAACATTTTGGAATAGAGTAGATTTGGAGTAGACTTGCTGTGGAGTTTTTTTTTTTTTGTTTGTTTGTTTGGTTTTTGTTTGTTTTGTTTTATAATCAGTAAAATGCAGCAGACCAAAGTTTTGCTGCAGTTAGTCTTATTAGAAATGTAGGTTAGTCCTAACCTGAAAYGCACTCAAGTGGGTTATAAAATTATCTGAAGAGTGCTACCATCTCTAAAATATTTCCATCTGCTGAAAGGCTTTGGCTTGGCAAACATAGAAAAACACAGAGCCTGGGAATTAGGAGAGATTGAATGTGACTTTGGGCTGATGGAATCAAGAAAGGACTGGGAGCATTTTCTTTTGGATGTAGGATTGAGTTGGTTTCAAGGCATCTTCCTACTTGGGAAAACGTGCATTGCTGAGATGGAGGCAGTGATCAGAACATCCCTGGRATGAATTCTGGTTTTGATGGAAGTATTGGAAAGCTTCCTGCTGAATCTGATGGTACAAGAGTTTAGGCTGCTGGGAGAAATTCCACATGATTTCTGCCATTTCTTTGTGTCAGATCTGATCTTTGCTTTTAGGATTAACTGCAATGTATCTGTAACTTTCAGTGAGCTTTGGCTTTTTATTCCTGGAACTGTAGACAATTCAGGTTTCCCATAACATTATCCTCATCCCAACTGTGAACAAGTTACTACTGCTTCTTATAATTTATTGTCTTTCTGTTCCTGAATGTCTGTGTGATCCAGCTGGTCATCAGCACCACCTTCCAGTGCTTCATTAGCTTTTATGCACAGGGAATTGTTGCAATGGATAAGTTGACCATGCTAGTTGGAAGAGTAGAAGCTTTTGGAGAATGACTTTTGCTTCCTCTAGCTGTCATTAGGGAGTGCACACACACATACCTGTATATACATATATAGAAACAAATATAATGTGTTTCAATATAAACTCATTTAGCATTATTCTTATTTAATTTATATTTTAATCTAGTTGTAAACCAAAGTATTACAGCTTGTGAAATGATGTCTCTCTGAAATAGGAGGAACCTTTTTTTAGGTGGGAATTCTGAAAGATCTTTGGTGACAAAAACATGGATAGGAGTAAGATTTAAGAACTTGTGCTGCTGGGGTGTTGCAGCCTTGAGAGGATTTGAAACTTGCTGAGTAAAGTTGGATGGTGGGGCCTTCTGAAGGTGTTCTTCATGGTCCTTAACAGTTTAGTTGTAAAACAAGGACGTTCTGGCAAAGCTAGAAATAAAAGGGGAGAAAGCAGAAAATCAGACTGTGACCTGGCACAGCCAGGAGCTGGGGAGGAAGCCACAAAACCAGCCACTGATGTATTTAGTGTGTAATTTAAAGTTGTGGGAAATGAGCCATTGCTATTTAGTGGTGTCTAGAAGTGGTTGGGGGTTTGTTAATAACTTCTGTAAAGGCACGTGTTCTGCTGTCACCAATGGGAAGAAATAATGGGTTCAAAGATGAGATCTTGCTGGTTTTTCTGTGCCAGGGAGTAATTACCTTTCTGAGGAAYTAGCAAGTGCTAAGAACAAATTCACCTCTGACATGTCCCACAGGCTTGGCAGTGGCTCTGTTTCCTCTAGGGAGGAGGAAGAGAGCAGAAATAAGGAGAAAGCTTATCTGCTTTCAGCCCTGGCTGGTGCTGGTGGCCCTGGAACCACACAGGGGAATGGGTAGAGAGGTGGAACAGCAGCACAGCATCACTGGGAAGAGGCAGTGCATGTATGTGGCATGCCATGGATGCTGTGGGCAGGGAAATGCTGGGTGTAGAACCTGCACAGGGGCAGGAGCATGCAGGAAGTGCTGCTGCCTTGTGAGACAGGTGTCCAAAGATGCCTATCCTGGCATATGACAGCTGAGCAGCACCAGTGTTTTCCTTGCTGGAGCTGTGATTAGTAAGAAGGAAAAAGGGTCAGTCCCCTGTGGGGGCAAGATTTGCTGTGAGCATTTCAAAAATGCCATTGGAAGGAACTGAAGGGTGGGAAGTGAAGAGTGGAAGAGGCAGTACTAGATTTCCAAGTGCCATTTTCTGAGTTTTCTAGCAAGTGTTGAAGACTGAAGTTTGTTTTTGTTTTAGTGCTTTCTCCTTTACCTATGTAATTTTTCCTATTTAAACTCCACAGCTCAGGGAAGGGTGCAGAGAAGATGGAGCCAGACCCTTCCTGGAGGCACACAGTGGAAGGAGGAGCAGCAGTAGGCAGCAGTCTATACCAGGGAAAATCAGGTTAGGTATGATAAGACATTATCTCACCCTGAGTACAGTCAAACAGCATTGGATCAGGTTGTCCAGAGAGGCTGGGAAATCTCCACCATGGGAGAGTGCAGCCTCCAAGTTCCTGTTTCCATTGGACTGTGCCAAGCTGTATTTTTGTTACCTTTTTTTTTTTAGTTTTATCATGTAAAGTTGGCAGCTTTACTAGCCTTCCTAGTTTGTATCAGTTAAGCTTTTGAAACATGTTCAGGTATTTTTAAATACTGCTGTGTAAGTTCCTTGTTTAATCAGACATATTTTGATTTATTATTTTACTGCAGTTACCTAAGGCAGTACTTAAAAAATCAATGCATTAATTTTTTTGCAGAATTTTAGCTTAGTTTTTGATAATGTACTTAACATCCTTCCCCTCAGATCTATGGTGAAATGGCTGCATTATTTTTATACTGCAGTGAGACTTATTTATTTAAACCTTCCCATTACCTTTGCTGTCAGACCCAATATCATTGGCTATGAAACTGTGAAACTAATGAGAAACGAAAAATGAAGTTGGATTGATTCATTTACTGCTGGACAAAAAAATACAGAAAGTGGCAGTATAAAAAGATAAAATACAGTTTAAATTAGTTACTTAAATCACAGAATGGTTTGGGTTGGAAGGGAGCTTAAAGCTCATCTTATTCCARCCCCCCTGCCATGGGCAGGGATGTCTTCTTCTTTTAGAATTCCAATTGAAATTACTGAGTTTGGGGCAGGGGGAGGRGTCACAAAACTAGTCTGAGAGAAACAAATTTTAACTTGGTGATGCCAATTAATTGGTTCRCCATTTGGTCAGGTTTTAAAAGCTGTTTCTTGAGGTTTCTCTGGCTCTGCTCATTCATCTACACACCTTGGACATTGGTTTGATGCGGGGGTTTGTGCCTCCGAGAGTGTTTTCTGAGAGTTTACATGTCTAAGGAACCTCTCTGAATTACTGTGAAACTTTCCTTGAAGCCTTCATTGCCTGTGCATTGGTAACTGAACACAGCTCTTGCCTGCAAGAGGCCCGTGGGAGGAGGGTGGCAGCACTGGGTGACACTAACAAATGGACAGTGCAATTCTCAGACTGACAGATTGGATTTCGGGAAGGGGCATGAAGCCCCAGCCCCACTGTGGCTGTCTCCAGCCCCAGGGCATTCTTTCAGTCCATGTTTGTTTGCAGGGGCTGTTTACAGGGCAGCCTGGATCTCCGCCAGAGATGCAGGGAAGGAGGGTGTAGGTGGCATGCAGGCACTTTTCTGTGTTAGAAAATTTCCTAAACCAGGGTTGTGCTGTTGGGGGAAGCAGCCCAGGTGGGATTGAGAGTAAAATTTTGTCATACCCTTCGCTTAAAACTGATTCCTTGGGCTTCCCCTCTAAGGCACTGGCCTGGGCAGAAAGCTGACACCAGACAGCTTCCAAGGCTCTGCTGTCAAGGGGCAAGTGCCAGTAAGGAGCTTTGGGAAGGGAGAGGGAAGTGGTGTTGTTCAAATGGTTMTTTTGTTTTGGTGGGTAACATGGCTGACATTTAGGACAGGCAAGAGCAATCCTGGGTGGCAAGACAGATTTTTGTGAATAAGGTCTTTTAGAGGCTGAATGAGGAGGAGAATAAAATGCACCTGTGTGTTCTTACAGTAACGTATTCCTCACCTCATGCCCTGCACTTGCAGGGAGAATTAGCCAAGGATGAGAAGACTGGATCAGATGGTAATTSATGGAAATGGAAGCAAGGTATTCAAAGCACTGCTTTAGTCWGAAAAGGGAAGGGAATGAATGCAGTTTTCCCAAGCCTCTAGTGTGTGAACACTAGCTGAAGCTCCYGTGAGCTGTGTCCCCATTGTCCCCAGAGCTCCCCTCATTTCCCTGGTGTCACCCCACCTTTCCTGCACAACACTGTGAATATGATATCTGTAGCTCTTTTTAAAACTTTGGATTTTTCCATTAAAACTGCTCAGAGCAGGAAATGCTGTCCTACTGCAGGAGCAGACAGGATGTGACCCCCAAAYAGGGCATGCATAGTTGAGTAGTGGGAGAGAGAATTTTAAGAGTTAACAAGGGAAGTGGCTTTGTATAGCAATTTGCTAATCAAATTTCATCTTGTAACAAACTTAACTGACAATCAATTTCTAAAATACAAAAGCCTCTTAGAGGAAATAGTCAAGTATATCTTCACCAGAAAGATTTAACTGGGATAACTTAATAAAGAGCACAGGATTTTTTTCCTCTTTTTTTTTTCTTTTTTTTTTTTTTTTAAGCAATCACTCCAGACATGGAGTTGCATTAAGCAGCAGTGTATTCACAGGACAGTAACTACCTCTCTCTCTTGGAGTGCTGAGGTTACCACACTACACACTCTAGCAGCAAAGCTTTCACTTTAAAGAGATTTGTTTTCCTTACCTCTGTGTTTCAGAAATGCAAGTCTGCTTTGTAAAGTGACTCTAATGAAAATGGCATCTGGCAGGAGCAACAGGAGTCCCTTGGGGTCGACAGTCCTTCTTGGCCTCCAGTTCCTTACTGTGACCCTTTGCAGGTTGGCCATGGGGCTGTGACMATTCAGGGGGACTTTGTTACCTCCCGTGTGCTGCGTGACAGTGAACTGTCCCCTGGGCCAGAGCTGTGAGACCACATTCCTGCACTGGGAAATCAGTTAATGGTGGCAAAGGTAAAGGAGAATCCATCTCCCTCCTGCCTCCAAGGCAGCAGGCAGCAGTAAAAAACAAACAAAAAAAAAGCAATAAGATAAACCACAAACTTTTATATGTTGTTCATTAGTCAGCAGATCTGACTCTGCAAATTTATATATATATATATCTATACATACAGAGAGCAAATCTCTCATGTGAAAAGGTGCCATTTTTTTTCTAAACAGTCCCTTTCCAAACTAGAACAGCACTTTAAATAGGTTCCTCTTTAAAAAAAAAAAAAAAAAAAAAAAAAAAAAAAAAAAAGTTCCTCTTAAAAAAAAAAAAAAAAAAAAAAAAAAAAAAGCAAACCCTTTTCTGCCGCAATGCACTTTAACTCATCAGAGGAGTACAGCTGTGGCTGGCTGGGGACACAGCTGTATAGGCAGGCAGCTCCTGGGCAGCCACAGCTCGGGGGGAGCAATGCTGCCAGAGCCTGGCCATGGCAGCTCTACCTCCAGCAGCCCCCCGGGCCCACACGGCCCCTGCGCTGCCCGGAGCAGCCCCGCCGTGCCCAGGCACCCGTGGGGCTGGTGGCTGTCAGGAGACTCTGGAATCTTTCAAGAGAAACCCACCCTTGCCTGTCAAGAAGATTTAAAGCCCGTTTTTTAACAGGTCAGAAGTTGCACCCAGTTACAGCCCAGCTGGCAGCCCAGGGCTGAGCTGAGCTGAGCAGCAAAGCCAGGAGAAAGCTGTTACTGGGGTTGTGGGCTTTTTCCATAACGTGAATATGGAGCCCTCGTCAGTTCTGTTTGGTTTTTTTTTTCTTTTTTAATCCAAGTTTGTGTGTCCCACATTGATTCTGCTCTGAGCTGGTTTGCAGAGTAACCATTTGTAAGAGAAATTGTGCTGTCACCTTCAACTAGTGACCTATAAATCAAACTTTTTTAGGACAGGTGTCCTAACACTCAAGACTTACTTTCACAGTTAAGAAATTTCCTGCTGTACTAATTATTCTTTTTTTATTATTTTATTTTTTATTGCAGTCCTTATTTCAATTTTTAAAAGTCAGTGTTCAGACTAGTCTGGAGTAGGCTGAAGAGTAAGCCTGCTGTAACTTGTGGATATCAGACTGTTCTTCAGTGATTTTCCAAGCTGTTTCCAAACTGGCCCTCCATSACTGCTTCCCTTTTCCTCTTCCAGCAGACACTGGCAAACAGAAGCTCCATGGCCATTGTGTCCAGGGACAGCCAGCACTGCTGGAGGGAGTGAGCAGGGGTGGCAGGGGAACCAGAGTTGGGAAAGGGGGAAATAAAATCAAGGTAGAGGGGACTGTACAATTGCATTGAAAGCAGTTTAGCAAAAAGCGCTCTCGTTGGACAGCTTTAAGAACAATGTGAATRAGAACTTAGCAACTTGGGTAAGAATCTTGGAAAATTCTATAAATGTATACTTGAAATTCTGTTTGTATTAAAAAAAATGCATTTTCTTCTTTCTTTTAACACTGTGTAAAAGAACATTATGCATGTGAGTGGTTTGAGAATTAAATGGTTTAATACTCAGATCCTTGTCTGTGTCTTATAGCTGACTGGTCCTTACCCAATGTGGATTTCCTGGCTTTGGGCAGCTCCACACTCTCCTAAGCTGAGCAGCTTGAGAGACATTGCACAGTGCCAGGTTGCTGTTCCTGGCAACTCACATGGCTTTTGTCCTTTTTGGCTGAGTTTTGTCTCACCTCTTCAGCAGGCTGAGCCCTTTTCAGTCTCCCCAGRAGGAACGAGCCCTGTGCTCTTGCTGCAGGCCAAGTTTTGGATGTTTTCCCAGCTGCCTATGGCAGGGTAAGCATTTTGGTTCAGTACCATGCTAGGGAGGCCCAGGCACTGCCTCAGCCCTCCTCTTTCTCCTGTGTCCAGCTCCACAGCCTGGGGCACAGCTGGAAAAGGCAGCGATTACAGGAGGTTGTGTGTCTGTCAGTGACACTCATAGGCAGAGATGGGATCCATTAAGAAAAGCCTCCCAGAGGACGGCAGGGAGAGGAAGAGGAAGAGTTGCTTTCTGAACTCTGTTATTTTCAAAATGCTTCCCCTTTTCTCCCAGGGTCCCAGGCCATCACAGCTTCTTTCCAAGGTAGTGCCCCAGGGGAGCATGTAYCTGTAGGAGCCCCTGAAGGGTACCTCTCAGATGTGTACAGTTTGCCATGGCCCGTGGGACAATGGAGGAGGTGGCTCTCCATGTCCCAGTCACACACTGCTTGCACAGATGCTCAAACAATCCTACTAGGAATAGGAAAGAGACAAACCCCTGGTAGCTTCCAAAACTAGAGACCCAGTGACCAAAGATCTGACATACCAGCTCTATCCAAGTTAACTCCCTTACTGCTTGGCTGCTCTAGCAGTTCCTGCCAAGAGAAGCCTCTACAAAGGTGGATATTTTACTGCGCCTACAAAATCCAGAGTAAATGGCCCCACTGGGTAGTGCAGCCCACTGTCTGCACACACCACTTCCACCGCCTCCTGAGGACAGGAACTGTGCTTTCACTGTTTGGTTTGAAACCGCTGCCTGAAATGGAGAAATCTTCTGCATCTTCAGGACAGCCCTGCCAAAGGTTCTACAGCAATACAGCCACCCTAAAACAAGAGGTCTGATCACATGTGGCCTGGCAGCAGGCCAGGACACCTCAGCTGCTGGAGTAAACTTACAGATGAAATAATTTATTTCTATCAAAGCTACAGGTACTGGTTACCTTACCTGGGCACTGTCATGGTTCATGGGCACTGCTGCTACAGTAACTGTTAGATGAAATCTCAGCATTAAAAAATAATTTCAAAGCCTTGGCTATGCAAGGCTGTCACTAGTGACTCCCAGCACTTGGGCACACAGGACTCACCAGAGCTGCTGGCAAGCAGGGAACATTTTTGGCAGCTCTTCCACCCTCATGGAGCTGCAGAAGGGTGTTCCTAGCCCAGCCAGCACAAGCCTTAYGGCTGCCGTTCCACTCACCTTTCCGGCGTGGAGCCCCATTTCTTGGAAAAAGAGGAATTTAAATAAGTCTAGGAAATGGCTCAATGTAAAGTGTGCATTCAGAGAGCAGTCTGTTACATACAGATCTATAGGTTTTAATGAACCAAGTGATCAGAGTTACAGAGGGTGGGGGCACAGGAAGGACAGCAATGCTGGACTTGGGTGCCGCAAAAATACCAGTACCAGATGAAATTCAGCTTTCCTTGCCACAAAGGACAGGACAGTGAGGTGAYCTATGAGCCCCCTCACCTGACATGGCAGGGAGGAGCAGGGACAGCCCAGCTGGATGCAGTCCCTTCCTGCAGCTGGCACCAAACAGCAAGATCAACCACCCCAGGAGCAGCCCATACTTTGTGGCAATACCCAACCTCCCTTTTCCTGAGGCAGCRGAGGGAAAAGTGAGGCCCTACCAGCCCCTTTAGGAGCAGGGATCAGCTATCCTGCCCATGAAGATGATGGTGTTGAGGGCAGCTTCCCGGATGAAAAGCAGGAAGGGCCTGTTGGCATTGAAGATTTTTCTGTTCAGAGGGAAGGAACGGCCAGAGATGGTGACAGCTGTAGCAGCTGARGCCTCGCTGCCTTCTTCATTCACCTGCCAGCCAAGAGACAAGATGGGATTAAAATACAGGCATTATGCAGCATGGAGAGGGCTCACCCTCCTCCTCCTCCACAGAACACAGGCCAGCCTCCCTCCAAAGCCCCAGACTGCTGAGAACTGAACACTGTAGGTTCAGAACTATTTTTTCCCCTTTAATATTTGTTTTTAAAAAGCAAAACACGCTGGCACCARACAAGGCTCACCTCAAGGAAGGCTTTGTGGAAAGCCTCAGACACGTACAGGTCTGTGCGGCCCTCTGCAATGATACCTGAAATACACAAAGGTGAAACTGAGTTTAGAGACAGCTCAAGAAAGAACACATTCCYATCTTCCATGGCCTGGGATCAGGCAGAAGGCATGGCTGCCCTAAAACAAAAACATCCTCCTCCATGTGCAACTGACTGCTAAGCTGCCATGTCTTCAGTGCAGAGCTGAGTGTCCATGGTGGGACTTTACCAGAGTCCATCACTGACTGCAGCAACACATAAATGCTTTCATGTGCTYATTCCTTGTGTGCTGCTGCACCTACTGCCCTGCCTAGGGAGGAACAGCTGCCCCTCACCTCTACCCTGCACTGCCCTATCTATCTCCACATCTCACCTGGGAGTCTGGCATTTTCTGGACTGAAGAGATCTTCCAGCCCCATTTTCCTCAGCTTCTCCTTGAGGCTGAAGCTGTCCTCAATGCGGAAGCGAGGCAGGTAGACAAAGAGAGACATCTCCTTCATGGAATCAATCCAGCCCTGCAGTTTCTCTGATGTCAGGTCTCGCTCCACCTCCTCCAGTGGCGTCCCAGCACTGGGCAGGACCAGCAGCATCGTGATGTCATCCCCTTTGTAAGGCAGCTCCAGCACCTGGACTTTGTCCTGGGCAATGAATGCATGGTGGAATTTGGATTCCTGGTACATAGTTGGGACTTGGCAGGTCTCACCATTGGCTTTATGAAATATATCCAGTTTTGTGTTTGGAGCTGGGAACTGTGATTTCCAGTGCCCCTAAAAAGGAGAGGGGGAAAACAAACATGAGCACCATGTCTCCTCCAGGTAAGTGTGCTGCTCCCCAGTTCTGTTAGCTTTTGTTACCTTAAAATAAATGGTGTTGACCAGGACCAAGACAGTGAGATCATCAATACCACTTTCTGGGATCACTTCTGTAATGCGCTTCTCTGTCTTGTTAGCCACCCACTCATTAATGATCTGCCTGGAAAGTTCTGGCTTCTCCTAAAGAAAGAGACCAAAAAAAGGTTAAGCCATGGGTTTTAAACCCCTCTTTGTACCCCTTCTGCAGGAGACAGGTTCAGAAGGGTATGTGCTGGGGGAGGACAATGAAGCTTAGGTGTGATGAGTGGGAAATGGCTGTGGTTAGGGTGAGCTGAAGCGAGAGGAGCTGCATTCCACATTCTCTGTTGCTTTCACTGGGTGTCCCACACACCCAGAGCAGAGCACAGGGATGGACTGGAGGTGGGGGTTGGAACCAAACAAAAAAACCAAAATCYTGAGTAGTTCAAACTCACTTTGAAGTTCAAGGGCCAGAGTTTTGCTCCATAAACGATTTCACTGATGTTCTGGTAAGTCTCATTAAAGACCAAAGATTTCTCCCCGAAGAGACGGTTGGCTGACACCAGCTCTGAGGATTTGTTTGCTTTCTTGTACAGGCGGCAGTTCAGCTTGGCGAAGAAGAAATGGATCTGATCTGATGTCTTCTCCGAAATGGTGTCAAATCGAAAGACCTGGACAAGCCAAACAGCAACAAGAAATCCATGAGGAGGCTCTTGTGCTCCTGGGCTCCAGAGGAAATGATGGTGCAGCCTTTGTCTCAACAGCAACAAATCTGCAGGCCCTCAGAGCTTCACCCTCCACGTGTGGGAACCCAAACCTATGGAAAATCAACACATCACCAGCCCAAGACCTCCTTTGGAGAATCCAAATGGAAATTCTGCTCAGATGTGGAGGTGCTGCTCCTCTTTCCAACACTAGTTTTCTTACTGTCTATACCCTGCCTTTGACTGGCCGCAGCTTCCCCTTTAAGCGCTATTAACGCGGTGTTCATAACCCCTTACCACAGCCCAGAGATGAGCATTGCAGCTCTTGGGTCCTATCAGGTCCTCCTGTGAAATGGCTAAAGGCTCCTCTTTCCCAGGAGGARTTCTCATGGCCTGTTGAGTACTTCTGGTACATCTTATCTATTTTTACAGGGAATGGGAATATGTAGCAATCATTTTGAGGGTAGATTTTTGCAGCACAGGGAATTTTTTTATCTGTTCGCAGCTGCCAGCTGGAAGGACAATTATGATTTTTCTACTGCTATCCAACCTCGGGGCTTTAAGGCACAGAAAATCCCACAGCACATTGCTCTTTGTGAACCTCCTTTGGCACTGTTTCCTGTAAGGCATTCCTGGTGTTCCCAGCCATTTCACACGGAAAAGGGGGGTTAGGACTGCAAGTGTGGGTGGTTCAATAGAGAAGGTTCCCCTTCCAGTGGAAAGGGCTGCCCAGAGGGGAACGCACAAGTGAAGATTTTGGAGATGTTATAGCTGCTCCACTCAGGCTGTGTGGATAATGACAGAAGACCACCAACATTATTTGTTCCAGAGGCAGGATTTGTAAGGACAGCAACAGAGGTGTTTGATTCACACCTCCTCTTTGCAGGGAGAAAGGCTCCTCTGGGCTGAGGTCTCCCATTGGAGAAAAAGGTATGGGCAGCCTCAAACCCCACACAGCAGTTGAGTGGGTCTGGCATTGAGAAGGGTGCTAGGACAGGCAGGGAGTTAAATTAGCTGCATAGAAGAGCCAGAACTCAGAATTACCTCTTAGTCTGGAATCAGAACTATCCCCTGAGTACAGGGCCAACAGGTAGAGGGAGAGACTTCCTGTGTACAGGCTACCCTGCCCTGGAAGTCAGGTGGACTGCAAGGTCTCCCAGTGTCTCATTATTGTCCCAAGGAAAAGAGAAGGAATGTGAAAAAGTTCCTCTGCCAGCAGGACTTGACACCATGGCTTTTCCTGCTTTTTACATAAGGAAAAGCTTAGCTCAATMTGCAAGAGGCAAACCGTTGCCATTCCCTTCCCTCACCTTCCAAATGGGCTTCCTTTTCTCCAGATAAAAACTAACCAATCTCAAACCCAGGAATGCTGGATCCAAATAGGGAGTAAGGGGAAAGATCTGGGGTCTAAACAAATCCAGAAACAGGGCTTGGAGCAACCTGGTCTAGTGGGAAGTGTCCCTGCCCATGGCARAGGGTGGAACAAGATGAATTTTAAAGTCCTTCCAACTTGGGATTTCCTCCCCAAGGCAAATCCTGAGACCCTGAGAGCAGCCATTAGCCATGATCACCTTTCCYGTCTTTCAGACCTGCTATAGGAAAAGGCTGAGGAATCTCCACCAACCTCCATGAGCTGCTGGAGGGTGCTGCCACAGGCTCCAAGCTTGGTCATGGCGAAGGCTGTGGAAATGCTGAGGGGGGACATGAAGATATTTTCCCCACTGTCCTTGGAGTCAGCCAGGTACTTGTAGAAGACGACAGCAAACCGAGAGTTGGCCTTTGACAGCTCCCAGACGCGGGGGTTGGTGGACTCTGGGAGCTTGTCCTTGGCTGGCTCCTGCCCCTCTCCCTCCTGGGGTTTCTTCTCGGGGTTGCGGTAGATGCAGATGGGGTTCACGGGGATGTCGCGGGGCTTGGCGGTGCAGATGTCCTCCACGGCATAGTGCTCAGGGGCAGCCAGCCCCCAGATGCTGAGCAGGTACAGCACGAGGAGATGCATTGTCCTGGAACCAGAGAGAGGCCTTAGACACACGGCCTGTCTGTGAAACCCACAGCCCTGGGCCCCTTCCAGCCAGCATCACAGTGACAGCAGCCCCACAGCCCCCTACAGTCATCCTTTTGCCCTGCACCTGCAGGACAAACAAGGACAGACAGACAGCAGGAGGACAAGCTTGCCTGTGAACACACAGCACACAATGCTTTTAGAAGCAATACACTGAAACCAGTGTTTTCCTAGTGACCGGGGGCTCCTATTTTTTAAGCAGCAGGCTCAGCCGTGACAAGTTTGTACCAAAATGGATGATTTGAACTTGTGAGTCCTCCCCATTGGCCAGTGAGGCCACTACAGTGTAAGGACCCTGCCAGGCTCACCTCAGCTTTACAGTAATTTTCAGTTACTGATGTAGGAGGTACTTTGGCAGAGAAGAAAGGTGATAAGGAAAAGGTCTCCAAGGAAGTTGGTCCCTCTGTGGACTGAGCATCTCTAATTCCCCAAAAATGTACTTTATAAGCATGTGTGGTGTAGCTGATGCATCACACCAATTCCTGTCCTAAGTTCATACCATCTCAATGCAAACTGGTTGTCCTTGGTACCTAAAGAGTGCAGGCTAATGGGAATTACTGTGTTCCAGCAAAAGCAGTTTTCTGAAAATCTTCCAGCTAGAGAGAGATAATTTATATTTTCCCCTTTGCTAAAGAACACTGAACCTCAGAATGGTTTCAGTTAAAAGGAACCTTAAATATCATCTGGTTGCACCCCCTGCCATAAGAAAGGACACCTTCACTAAACCAGATTGTACCAAGCCCCATCCARCTGGGCCTTGGACACTTCCAGGGATCCAGGGGCAGCCACAGCTTCTCTGGGCACCCTGTGCCAGGGCCTCAYCACCCTCACAGGGAACAATTTCCTCCTAAATCCCACCTCCCACCAGGTCTGGCAGCAAGGCCTCATGAGCCATCCCAGGGCCTGCATGCTGTGGTTCTAAGATGCCCTTTGCATGACTGCTTTGTTTATGTACTCCATGGGAGGAAGCTCRAGCACCACAGCCACAACAGTTTGGGAAACAACTACTGGGAGGGGCTGGCAGCCTGCCCAGGTCTTGCCTGCTACAGGGCACTTTTTCAAACATATGTCTAAGTTAGGTAAGTCTCTGCCTGCCTCCACACACTCACTGCCATGGCTACCAAGCATTGCCTTCTGAGAAACTAAATTAAAAGTCACCTGCATTTAGCACTGGTGACYTCCATGTCTGTGATATTCCAGTGCTGGTGGGCCAGCACCTGCTGGAGGAAAATGGGAGCAGGCTCAAAGGCTGATCTGGGATGAAGGAGACCTCTGGGCTCTTCCACAACCCCCTCCCTGGGCTTTTGGCCAATGACTTCATCTGTTCCTCTGCAAAAGCAGAAACTACCTCATCTGGCACCAAGACTGTCTGGAGCCCAAGGCTGTGTGATAGCACAGCAAAACAAGAGGGACTCACTCAGGCCATGGCCACAGCTCTCGCTGGTAATGACCAGAGATCATCTTGCGAAAGGTTTAGGACAGATGCAACACCACAAAGGGGAAAAAAACTAAAAAGGGAGGGAAGTTAACCAATTAAAAATAAAAAAAAAACAACACCCAGGCCAAGAGAAAGGAAAAATATTAAGAAAATTGAAAATACTCCAGAAAGTGCTGTTCTTTCCAACTGTTCAATCCCACAGGAAAAGTCAGCCAGCAACAAGCCAGACACACTCCAGAGTTCTGCAATCCTGGGGCCAGGAGCAGAGCCCTTCACTGCCTGCAGCAGYCCCCCCTCATCCACACTTGGTCCTGCAGCTCCAGCAGCAACAACACACTTTTGGCCAGTCCCACCATGGAAAGGACAACCTCACCATGGTCCCTGCCCTGTCACTCCACTCACCTCCAGGGAAAGCCATGTCCTGACYCTATCTGTACAAGGACAAACACCTGCCCCTGTCAAGCCAGAAGCAGCTCGTGGTGTTTGCCGTCACACGAAGTGCTGCTAATCTAATCTCATATTTAAAGACCAAAGCACAAGAGTGGGGAGGGCACCTCCATACTCACCCTGTCCTCATCAAATGAGAAAGACTCCCTGTTTTTACTCTGCAGTAAAGCCCTGACTCCATCAATTCAGGRAGGATACAGGACTTCATGCTAGCACCTTCAATCTACTTTACCATCCATTAAGGTTGACCCAGCCTCTGACACATCCAGTCTTGTCTCTTACAGCCAAGAGCCCCTGCTGTTTCTTAGACAAGCYCTTTGTCACAGCATTTGGCCAGAACCCACTCCTCCTCCCCGCACAGCTCTTCAATGTTCCCTTTTCCTCTGCAGCACTGACATGCACTCCATGTGTCAACCTGGAAGGACGCCAGAAGTATTCCCACCACAGCACTGCCTGAAAAGGATTACTGGCAGGGGGAATGTAGAAATTAGAAAAGGTTCTTACAAGGGTGAAGCAACAATAAGCGCAGAAAGCCAAGAAACAAGTTGCTGATTCAGCTCAAAATCAGAAAGCTTTGGGGAAGCATGGAGAAACTCCCCGATGCCCTGGCTGCTGTGCAACATGGCTGGGCTCTCACCAGCACACATCATTTCCATCCCACTCTTCCATGGCTGCAGGACAGGATGATTAACTGGGCTTACAGTGGTGGGAATGTCCCACAGCAGTCAACTCTGTGCTACACAGCCCAGCTAATACAAAATAGCTCAGAGCATTTTGAGATTAATTTAGGCTCTCGAGAAACCTTCCCCACTGCATCACACCCCAAAACCAGAGTCCAAAGCAAACCAGCAGTGCTCTTTTGCAGCCAGCATTTACTCAGGGCTTTCTGACTTCATTAACTGCCCTCCACACCATGCCCACTGCAGGCTGGGGATAAGTCAAGCCTGACAATTTAGAATGCCAGCCTTCATGACACCTAGGGTGGGAGGACTCTCTCTAATAGAGCAAAAAGCCACTCTGGCAGCAGCTAAAATTCATAGGCTCCTACTAAGGGAAAAGAAGCTGTTTCAAGGAATTAATTAACAATGAAAGATGTGTGGAATCTGTTTTTCTTACCTGCCCCTTGTACCTCCAGCCTTCTGCTTTTAGGAGGTAAATGCAAATTTTTGAGAGAACAGTCTTGCTTGAGCCCAAAGCAGTTTCCCCACTGGATTTCTGTGTTCAAACAGAGCTGAGACAGCAGCAGGGGATGGTGGGAGGGGAGTAGGATGCTAAGGCCAAAGGCTGATGACCAGCTGCCGAAGGTTAAGCAAAGAGTAGGAAAAAAGAGGCAATGTTTAGTTTGAAAGAGGTTTTAAAGTTCAATCTGACAAGGGAGAGTTTGATCACCTACCCCACACGAGTGCCACATGCCCTCAGTTTTTGCCAACAGAAAATGAACTGCTTATCCCATGAGAAAAACCTCAAACCCGTCAAGAGTTTGAATAAAAATTATATAAAGCTGTTTGTAGAYCTAATTTTGGGATATTGTAGCTAAGCAAAATGTTTCCTCCATCTGTCCCAAGCCCCGTCACCTGTATCCCATTTCCTGAACGGACACAAGTTTGGAGAAATTGCCCCACTTCACATTTTGCAGTTTCAAATATATCCCATCTTAAACACACTCACCTGGAACAGGCTCCCCAGGGAATGGGCACAGCCCCAAGGCTGCCAAAGCTCCAGGAGCATTGGGACATTTTCAGGCACAGAGTGGGATTGTTGGAGTGTCTGTGCAGGGCCAGGAGTTGGACTCTGTGWTCCTGGTGGGTCCCTTCCAGTCCAGGATATTCTGTGACCTTTCACTGGCACAGCTGGGAAGCTGAGGATTACCAGCAGCTCCCCCAASTCCTGTCCAGATTCACAAGGCAGAGTAGTGAGCAGGACCAAACACCATTTCTGATCCAGGATGCAGCTCCACAAATCCTGCAGCATTGCCCCCGAATTTAAAATCCCAGGAGCAGGCTGGCTTGGCAGGTGCTGAGCCCCCAATGAGAGGAACATTTTCCCTTAATAGAAAAAGCAATTGCAAACTGGTTTGGGTTAAGGAAAAGATTTTACTGTTTCAGTATGGGACACAGTTAAATGGGACAGAGATTGTGGAGATAAAGTGAAGGGTAATGTAAAAAATGTTCTCCATGAGATAGGAAGGACTCACATACTGCACCTTGTTACCTCAAGTGGCTGCTGGGTTAATTTTTTAAGGTAACTGACATGCTCACAGATCCCAGGGTTTTCAGATGATTAGGGATGTTCCACACCCAGGCAGACACCCAAGCACAGGTTTCCATTTACCCAGTGCTCAGAGGGAGCTCAAAGCAGTAAAAGCAAAAGCAAACAACCATGCAGATCCCACAGAGCTCCCAAGGCATTTATTCCTCGGTAGCCGAGTCAATCTATCTTTTGAATGCTGCATGTAAATGGTCATTTACGGCTGGTTTAGCTCCAAGCAACAACCCAGCACTTGCATCTGAGCAGAGCCATCCAGGAAGCCCCCAAGATGGCCAGTGTGTTAATCCAGACTGCTGGATGCCTGGTTTGCTCTAATATAGGGGCTGTTTTTCTCCCAGAGCTGCCACTCCCAGACCCAAAGCAAAGATCAGAGGCTCAAAACCATCAAGCACCAAAGCCTGGCAGCCTGYGGCAAGACAGATGAAGCATGACTTCGGTTTTAGTCTCTCCCACATTTTTAGTCCTTGGGGAGTTGGAGTTCACAGTTAGGAAGAAAGAGGTTACAGAAACAACTGAGCACATYCTAGCTGGAAGGAAACAGTTCTTAAACATAGCTGATTGGTGAGGAGGAATATAAATTGCCTTAATTTTGTTTTGTGCTTTGGGTGTTCACTGTTGAGTTTCATGGATACGCACAGGGAAAATGACTCTTGCACTCACAGAGCAAGATGGGATCAAGGAATCTCATGGGCTAGCCTTTTCAAGATTCTTTCTATCCTGCTATCCATATCCAAAGGGCAAAAAAAATTCTAGCAGGTACCATCCACTTGAGCCTGGTCTCYCCTCTTTTCCACATAAAGAAACTCAGCAAGTTTCACCCAATCTCTCTTGATGCAGAGCACCCACCACCTCCTTCCAGAGGGATCTGACTCTCCAGTGCTTCARATCTTCCTTTTAAAAGCCAGCAACTGTTGGAATTCAGCTCTTTGTTTTTCCTTTTGAAGTGAGTCACTACCTGAGGATTCTGAATCCTCAGACTTGTGGGAGAAAGGGTAAGGAAACCATCACCAACTGAAACTTAGTTTTCTGCTAGATTTCCCACTAAACACAATTCCTTTATAGGAACTGAATGCTTTGACTCATCTAGCAAGTAAGTGTAGAAGTGTGAGGGGGCCTAATAATGAGCAGTGATGGGCTTCAGCCCAGCAAAACACACCTTACCTTGAGCCATGGTGCCCAGGCTCAAGAATAATAAACAATAGTAATGAACATTATGCATAAACTCAAGGGGCAGAMGGCTGTGCTGCCTTGGAGTAGAAGGAACAGAATTTCAGTGAAGCAGCAGCTTCATCCAGTTTCAGATTTACAGACAATGACTTGTTAAAGACCACAAAAAGGTGTGAAAGGAGAAGACTAAAAACCACAAAGCAGACTGTGGAGCAAAACTTACTTTCACTTTAAGGCAAGTTCCAAACCAGGCTACACGTTTGACAAGTGCTTGCTCTGAACTTTGCTTTTAAAATATACTCTGAGCAACTTAAAAAACCTGATTATTTTGAGTATCTTTTCTTGTTCACCTCTGGTGACTAGGCGAAGGAGCCACTGTGTTTACAGGTGAAGTCAGAAGAGAGCAGACCAAACCCAGGAGACTGGGGCTTCTCTGCTATTGGGCATCTCCTATGCTCCAGCCTGGCAGAGAACACACACCTTGAGCTGGTGAAAATCTTACTCAGATGGTCCAACAGTCTTACACCTCACACAAAATTTAGAAGAATGTACATTCATCCCAGACAGAAAACAAGAGATACTTCAAGGTGTTCTTCATTAATTTATCACTTAATATAAAWGCTGACAGAAAAGCAGGTAAGACCTTGTAGACACTTCCATCTATTTACAAACCACATAGTGAATCACTTTTCCACTTTTATTTTTGTTCAATCTGCAGCTCAAAGGATCCTCAGACGTTCTGTGGGAGTAAGGTGGAGTCATGGAGAAAGAGGGAGAAAAGCAAGGAGAAGAGGGAAGAAGAAATAGCATTTAAACATTTTTTTCTATGTAACTGCCATTCATGTACAGTAGGTCTCCACTCCCTTGTTCTTTCACACAAAAGTGACACTGTTGGCTCTACAGGTCCGAGAATTAAATAAAGAAGACCAATACTGACTTTCAAATCTCTGGATCCTCTTGCCTTTTGCCTYCTTCAATGCATTTTGTCCCACTTCAGCAGAGTACCTAGAAGGTTTTTCTTTCAAGTCTAAAAAGTATATTGTAGGAGTAAAGGCACAGGGAGTTGGATATAGAGAACTTTCTTCTACTCCTTTTGTTATCCCAGTTTTCCCAAGAGGTAGCAAGGCATCTAACCTTTCCTGGAGAAGACATAGCAATTCCCCATGTACCTCTGAACATCTCCCCCACGACCAGGCCTGTATGTACAAAACTTCATAATTCCTCTGAACTTGCAGAGAATTCAATTTATGGAATTCTTCTCATACATTCCACTTCACCTCTACTCCTATTGTGAATGTTTTGATAGCTACAAACAATAATTATCCACATTATCAACCCAGAGCCAGCCATTCCCATGAAGGATTGAGAATTTTTGTTTATGGGAAAGAGAAACAGGAAAGGAAGAAAACAGCAGAAGGAGGAGAAAAGCAAGGAAAAACACAAGGAGAGAATGAATGATACTTTGTTTAGCAYTGATTGAGGAAAACAGCAGATGGAATTTCACTTGTCTAGGATCCTATATAAATTTAAGAAATAGCTCATAACCTGACTCAACAAATTTCATGGTCTCCTTTATTACCTAGGCTATCCTTTATTTTATTTTTTGTTAAATATACCTCTGCAGGGCACAATCACATACAATCAATACGATTGGATAATTACATGAGCTCTATCCCAAGCATATATGCACCAATGTTAAAAAGTTATTTAAAAAAACAAACAAAACAAACAACCCAAAAAAATAAAATAAACTCCACCCAAAAAGGTGATAATGACTGCAGAATGTCTCGGGGAGACTTGTAAGGAACTAACAAGATCAAAGAAAATTCGACTTACAAAAACCACAAAAAAAAATCATATATCAAGAAATCCCACAACTGGAAGTAGATGATTTCAAAGAAGTGGGAGCTGTCATACAGATCCCACAATCCTTCCTCCCTCCTCTCACACATGTCTTTACCTCTTCCTCCCCATAGCAACAAATACAAGGAGGGGAAGAGCTTAACACGACGCTACCAGTTAGAGAAAACATGGAAAAACAGCCAAGCTACAGAACAGCTGCTAAGCTGACTTGAAGGAAAGATCCTTTTAGCATGGARGCTGCTTACACAGCAAGCACAGGCTGATGGGGGAAATGGGAACTCCTTGAAATTAGGGAATACTCTCAAAGTGATTTGTTTTGCCCATGTTGACCAGCTTCACTTAGGAGAGGCTGCAGACGAACCAATTGTGAGCTGTGCAGCAGCTGTGATGTGAACGGGATTGCTTCTTCCTCTCAGGTTGCTGCATGCATTTATTACAGGCTGCTGCCAAATTTCTTTTTAAAAAGCTACAAATAGAGGTCAGTGCGCACATCCAGTTGTGGGATCCATCTGATATACAATCTGGTTTGGATGCCAAAGACTTGTGAGTACTGTCTGCTACAGAACTATTAATGAAATCTTTTCAACATTATGAACAAGCAAATAATTTCTTGAGCATCAAATACTCCACAATATTTTTTTTTCATCTTACAGATACATTTACCCCATATGCATTTTACATGTAATTCCATCATGTCTAATGCTTTTTATTTCCAGAGACTGCACTACCTGTTGCTTCTGTCTCTCCCAATACTGTATTTTTCAAATTGGACAATTGCGTTTTCCTAAAAGTTGCARATATTCCAAACAGTACTTTCCTGGCATATGAAAACATCCAACCAGTGTATTCACAGAATGCTGCCTTGCTGGATGAAGTCAGGCACCTAAACCCTCCCAACTGCTGAACTCCTTGCAATTAGCACTAAAAATCATACACAAACTCCCTGGAATTGCAAAGATTGCYTGGGAAAGATCAGTTAATTACTCACATTACTAAGCTGCAGGAATCCAATTTTGATTACTATGGCCACATATTTTAAGCATCAAATGACTGTGATGCTTCTGATGCAGACAAATCCACATTGCCATGTGCTCCTTATATTGGGAAATTTCAGAAAAAGCTGCAGCCTCTTTACTTGCCACACTTCCCATGGAACAATATTACACTTGCCAATAGGAAATAAAATTATAAAGAAAATGTTACGTTTGTTCTCCTTTCTCTGCTAACCAAGGCTCTACCTGCATCACAAGAAGTGCTCTGAAGACTGTGACAACACTAAGCAGTTAAATTCTTCTTCCTACAGGAGAATAAAGGCCACATGTTAACTGTAGAAGGACACTGCTGAGATAACATTTCCCCAAAATAATTTCTTATGTTGTATAACTAGAATAAACTTTAGTCTCTGTCATCTCCTGACATTCCAACAGAAAATAATGCAGTTGGTAACAGTTCACTATGGAAATGAAAATTCCCAATGAAGTTTTTGACATTTTAAGAGTCTATTTGAACTGAGAGCAAATCAATTTGTGCTACATAATAATCTGTATAACAACCACCCATCTCTTGGCACCATAGCTGTACACAAAAGGTGGCTCAGAAGAGCTGCTTCATTTTACTCAGAAATTCAGTTTACACTTACTCAAGCAAGGTGGATGTTTTTCCAGTTCATAACTCCATTACCATGTAGGCAACTCAAAAACTCYTGCTCTCTTTTTCCCCCCAAGGAAATTGATTTGTTGTGATCCAAGAAATTAAGTTGCTGGCACGCTAACTTTTTTTGGTTGTTTTTAAATCAGCAACATCAGGAGGCAGGAATGGAAGACTGTGTTTTGGAAAGTGAATGATGACAAAATTTGAATATGAAGGTAACATCATGCCCCAGCAGCATTGCTCTGTGCTCCTTCTATCTATCCTAGGACCAAAACCACTTCTCCATACACACAGAGACAAGCACAAAAACTTGCACACTGAGTATGCTTGGGTCTTTTCTCCCATTTTTGAGCAGAGAAGATGGCTGGTTCTCCCTGCTGTTGAGCCTCCTGAATACTGGCATGGCATTTCTTGGACCATAAAAGCAGGTCTGAAAGAGCCAGTTCAGGAATGAAACTCTATACTGGGGGTCTTTCAGATAACTATCCTGTAAGCCTGCTTTGTTGTAGTCCAAAATTATAAATGGCAGTGGAAATGAGGGTTTATGCTACTCAGAGTTTAAGAGATTTCTCTGAACCTAAAAACTTTAGTTAGAAGTCTGTGAGAGTTTGAGTAGCTCAAGGAAGGGAAATGCCAGCAGCTTTCTTGTATTATCAATAAAAGCCTCACTCCTGGCCCTTTCTAGTACAAAATTTGCCCCACCTTACTCAGTCCATGCTGTCAAGAGACAATATCATCACAAGTTTGGTTCTTCCACGTCTAATTTAATGCAATGCTAGTGTTTCACAAATCTTTTCAGTCCCAGTGGACTTAAAAGTCAGTCACATTTGTAACACAGATTTATCTTYTACTGTAACTGAAGAAATTTTCAATCAGTATTCAATTTAGAAACACTTAAAAACAAGGCTTCTTGGATTATAACATTTCTGCGTTCCTTCTCCCTCTCTAAAAGAGCCATTCAGTCAGCTGAGAGAGTGCATGAGAGACTGAAAACACATCACAACACCTCAGATACATCTCAGTACATTGCAAATTGTATGACTAAATGGAATGATTTTCCACAATTCAATGTATGGGCAAGGCCTGACAATCATTAACTTCTGTAAATTGTTATTAGGATAATACAGTCAACTCACAATACCCTACACAAATGTCTGACAATCAAAATGGCTACACCAGGGGAAAAAAAAAGTGTAAAGCACAAGTCTTTGGCTCTCCTTTAAAGAAAAACAGCAGTTTACCGTGTTTATACAGATCCCCTGTTTGCCTACCAGTAGGGGCAATATCACATTTGTGCATCACTGAGTAATAACACCATTAGAAAAGGCAACTTCACAGAAGTTATTGGCTAAGCGAATTCATTTGAATGCTCTGTTTTGAGGCAGCAAGCTGTCACTGTTACACAATCAGGGAGGGTGGATGGGCAAGCCACAGGAGAAAAAGACACAAAAAGGGGAGAGATGGCTCAGAAAAGACTACAGAGAGAAGAACTTGAGAAGAACAGGGATAAAAGTGCTGCTAGCTTGAAAGGTGCTCTGATCTATAGAAAAAAAGTCCTACTCTGAAATAGGACAGCATGCAAGAAGGGCAGAAGAAAAAGTTTAAACTTCTCCTATAAAGAAAAAAGAACTAGGTCACAGGACAGACAGATGAGATGTCGACAGAAGGAGGGAAATAACACCACAGAATAAATAGACATCATCWATATACTGACTGAATCACTGACACACTGAAGCTTAACCTACCACTTGAAGCTTCCTATTCTGAAGGTTTGTCCATGCTGTCCATCTGGCTGAAACCCAAATATCAAGAGTTGTCTGGTATAGCAGAAAATTTGACCTACCTACCAAAGGATGCAGCAGTGCCCTGACACCATGTTAATACTGCTTCTTCTCGCCCAACAGAAGGAACTAAACCACTAGGTAGCCAAGACCAATTTCACTAAGGTGGCCAGAATTCCTGTACAACTGGGACAATGATGGGCTACAGGAGTGAGTGCAGGAAGACACAGAGTCACTCCAAACATTTTCATGCTTGTTAGCTGTAAAAACATCAATGCTGCCACTACTTACAGAGCTAGCTGTCCCCCAGGGTCTCCCAGTTTTTCCACAAACCTGAAACATTTTAGGTGCAGTTTCCAGAAAAAAACTTAAGAGCATGCACTGCATTTTGCTATTTTATTTGTTTAATCAACTAAACTTCTGCAAAAAAAGCAGAAAAAGGGTAAGAGGAAGAGAGGCTGAAACAAAGTTGAAAATCAATACTGTTAGTAGATACTAAGTAAACTATTTAACAAGCCAAACTATAATTCTGGGCAAACAGGGCATTCACCTGGACACATTGATCACAACAGGACGTTACGCACAAAGTACAGCACAGAGAGCTGGATGAAGGAGAAAAAAAACCCAGTAAGGTCCCCCTTCTAATCCAGAGATTTTGGAAGCATTCATCATATGTAGGCCAGCAATCTAAAATAGCGCTTACTGAAGAATTCCAGGAGAAAATGTGGAGAAAAGAATAATCCCTAACCTGGTGAGGGAACTAGGAAATAAAAGGTAAAG
Source organism: Cardinalis cardinalis (assembly GCA_014549065.1). Lineage (NCBI taxonomy): Eukaryota > Metazoa > Chordata > Aves > Passeriformes > Cardinalidae > Cardinalis > Cardinalis cardinalis. The sequence goes on from JACDOX010000071.1 coordinate 68,379, forward strand.
AGGTTTTTGCCCCTCTAGATTTTCTTCCTAGAATTACAAATGAGTCTGTAGTGTCCAACCTATCATAACCATCTTTGAAAATTAATTTTACATCCACAATTACTACAGTCAAAAAAAGGCACATTCTGGGCTTGTCCTCCTAGATTAGACTATTGCACTAATTATCTTGACTAAGATGAGCTCCCTGTGTTAATAAAGACACAGTAGGAAGGAGCAARCTAATTAAAATTAAGGAGAAGGCTGACCTGAGGGTGGTGCTCTGCACTGAAGGATGACTTGGAAGGAGGCAGCCAGGAAAAGACCTTCATCCTCCTCATGCCCAGAGCTGAGAAGGGAGGCACAGACCTGACAGGCTCCCAGCTGCATCACCCCAGTTCTGCTCAGCTCCAAAGAGAGTGGCTGGAATGCTTGGCTTCAAGTAGGAGATAAAGATGGATAGGGGCAAGGGGAGATGCAGCTGTTTCAGTGCAAAGTTGATTCTTTGCCAAAAGTTAAAAGAGGCGTTAGAAAAAAGCAAGCTTCAAACTACTCCAGGCAATTAAGAGGCCAAAGTTCAACTAAGAGTGAAATAAACCCGTGTTAAGACACATGGAAAGTGTGAGGGGGTGTGCTAAAAAATGCTTTTATTTTCATTCAGTGCTTCTACCTCCCAGACATTTGATCACAACAGCTGCGCTCATGCGAAAAAATTCTTAAAACATACCCAATATATATACAGATATAACTATGTATATATGTATATATATATTTATATATAAATTTTTATTTAAATAAAAAAGAAAGCTCGAATCCCAAGCCAATATGTGTATCAAATCCTTGACCAGCCAGGTCTGTAGGGCATAATCAAATTCAATGTGAAATAGTATATAAACGCGGTGCCTTGACTGGGCAAATTAAATAATTGCTACTCAAAAGAGTCTTCTGTTTGGACTCTCCTACTGGTAGGCAATAGTGAGACTGTATCCCCTCCCACCCCCCTGTTGTTTTATTTAACAGTATGATGAATGCAAAGCTTAGCCCAAGGTTGCTAGAACCTCAGCAGGAGTTAAGGTTAAGGAAAAAAAAACTAAAACCCAAGAAAATTTATTAACTCTTGCTTTACCCAACCAAAGCAATGCAGTAATTTATTACATAACCAGTGCTTTCCCACTTAGTAGTCTAACCCAGAAAGAAAAAATGAGGACAGGCCAAGAAGGTAGAGGGAGCAGCACTTGAAAAATCATTCTCAAGAGGTCTTCATATCCAGGATCTTACCTCAGCGTATGCCAAAAAAGTAAAAAGATGTGCAGCAAGAACAAAATCTTTAATCTTAAAAAAAAAATCAAAAGACACRGTTTCTCTGGCTTATGCCCACAAAGCATCTACTTGGAGAAGTATTAGATTCATCAGGAAAATTTGCTTCTCAATAATTTTGGCAAGATCTGTGCTGCACCTTCAGTGGCTACTTTGGTGCAATTTTTCCTCCATGAAACAGGAACCCAAGGTGGATTCACTGCAGGCCTGACAAACTGCAGGTTGATACTCAGGTATCAGATTCTAACACACACAGACCTTAAGTACTGCCAGACTTTAAAAAGGACCACACCTTTGCAAAGATTCTGTCATCTGTAGTTTAAATTCAGCAATTTAAGCAAGAAGCTCAGGTTAAGTTCCTGGCCACAATGGGAGGAATTGTGTTAAGATGAAGTTTGCTGCACATCTTTTGACACTGCAATTCACAGCTACTCTCCAACCCTCATTCCTTGTTTACCCTTAAACCATACAAGGAAGTGGCCAAATTGTTGTAGTAAGGAATAAGGAATTATGCACTGGGTATGTAATAATACCAAAATAAAAGAAAACCTACTTCATTAAGATCATACAATTAATCAAACAGAGTATATATATATAATATCTTTTTTTTTAAGCCCTGGGATTCAAGGCGTCCAAAGTTATTAAAATAAAGTTCATTCACAGAACAAAAACAAATTTAATTTGAATTGCTTGCAGATACTGCTAATTTTCATTTTTTTAATTAAAAAATGCGTTAATGTGAACTATGTGCAGGATTTGTTTCTAGTAGTTGTGTTTGTGCACATTGCCTCTGGACCTGCTGCTCTGCTACTACTGCTGCTCCTGGGTTTATCCAATCATCCCTGGAAAAAAACACAAGATGGAAGCTGCCGACACCCCAGCAGAAGGAGCTCCAGGGTGTGCTGGCCTCGCTTCATGGAGCAGATGTGGGTGTCACTCCCCCTCGCTGGGAGTCAGGGCCATCTCCTCCTCCCTCGGGCTCCTCTGCCAGGCTGAGAGATGCCATATTGTTTGACAGGAGCCCAATGTTCTCTTGGGTCAAAGCTGATCCATTCGGAACATCACTGCTGAAGGGAAGTTGAAGAGAAGGGAGAAGTGGGTGAAAAGAAGCAATTAATGAGACTTTTCCTTCATTTTTAAGTAAGAGGACTTCAGTGTACATATTCTAGAATATTTAACTTACCTAATAATAATTTATCTTTTTTCCTCCCCGATTTTAAAAATATAAACAGTTATTTTGATTTCATTACTTTCATAGCATCATATGGAAAAATCAGTTCCTGCTCTGGAGTTGTCAATCTGATGGTGCAGCACAAAACTCCAGAACTGGTCATAAAAAGAAGGCACAGACTTCATCAGCAATATGAAAATGCTCATTCTGAATAAGTATTCATATTCCAAACTGCTCACATGAAGTTAYGTAAGCATGCAAGCTTTTCTGTTCAGTGTTGGCCTGAATACATGTAGATGCTTGTGGTTGTTTGAAAATATTTGCTGTAGAGACTTCCAGCACTCCCAAAAACATCTTATTCCAACCATTAAATGTGAACTGAAATCAATCCCAGCATCTACATAGATAAAAGTCCACTACTGACAGCTTCAAAGTCTGTGCCTTCCTAGACAACATCCACATAACAAACCTCAGCAGGATGGAATACCTTTCACATTTGGGAGGTTTCTTTTAGCTGAAACCAAAACAGCAGATAAGGATTTCTTTTGTGGTGGCTGTGTAACTCCTGCTTCTCCCTACGAATCATCCAATACTGACCAGATGGTTTCTCTCTGCAATCTTCTGYTCCATTAATTTATTTAGTCTTATTCCACTCACCTACTCCACAGCTAGAGAGGTCCTTAATTCATACCTGCACTATAAAAACTTGCTTTTTAGTCTCTTTGCTAGTAGGTGCTTCCTCATCATAGCTGATGTGAGGCAAGGGTATTTATTCAAGAGGAAAGTGGCCCTGAAGAAGTGGCTCCTGTTACACAAAGACAGGTTGAAGGCCCGTGTTACCTGAATGTCAGTGTAAGGTCCTCAGCTGGAACCTTGTTTTGTGGTTCTAATTGTCCATTTTCTGTCTGTTTAGTGGTGCCCAGCTTGTTTTTCATATCCAGTGAAGACTGGCTCTCCTTTAAAGAAAGRACAGATGAAAAATTCTTTAATAAAGAGTGTGTTGAAAGAACTGGAGTTTTCATTCCTTAGGGACGATGAAGAAGGCCTGTAAATTGCAGTCACACAGTTGAACCCACAAAAGCCATGAGACAAAAACAGACTTTTAGATATGCTCATCCTCTCAGGAGACAGTATTTCCCAAAAGGAAGGGATGATCCTTGTAACAACAAGCAAAGGCCACAGACCGTAACAGCACACAGACTTCTGAACACTAGCCTGTACCTGCAGACAATGTCTCCTATGTTAAAGTTATTTATAGAGCTCATGGCACAGGGACCTTGGAGACAATTTGGTTTCCATCAAAGCCAACACCATGCTTATTTCAAACGGTGACAAATTAACAACTTTTAAGAGGCTGCATTAAACTTCTTCATGAAGAAGACTCAAGARACTCCTCAGGAGGTTTTGAAGAACAGAAGTGAAGAGGAAGATGGATGACTCAAGCTGTGAGCATCCAGCAGGGAGCCTTTCTGCCAGGGTGAAGGGGTTGCAGCCAGTACATGGCTTTGCACTGCATCTCTGCCTCCCAGCCCCCCAGCACTCACCATGCTCAGCTCACGGGTTCTCTTCCCAATTTCCCTTTCCACCTGGTGTAGCTCCAAGCTCAGCTGTTCACTTGAGATCATCCCAGGCCACTTGGGAGGTGGGGGTGGGGGCTGTGGTTGGCCTGCCAGGGTAGTCGCCTCTCTCTGCAACAGCAGCCTGTTACTAACAGCCTAAATGCATAAAGCCAAGCACATACACAACTGAGCACACAACACACCAAGCACAGAGAGCTCTAAGGCCATAATTCCAGAGTATTGCTCATTTACAAAACCAAGGCCACAGTTCACAATGTCCCAATTGAAATMATTTCCAATGCAAGTTTAACATGCTTCTGTGGAGATGGACAAGTATTTTAATTTTTAAACAAGCAGTGTTAAATACCTCTYGCTTGTCATAAATTTGCATGCATTTTCTTCATGTGTCATTCCCTTCTCAAAACTAAGACTAAGCCCATGAACAAAAACATTACTCTCTTCTGAGCTCAATGTTCAACAGAAGAAAACTGCAGATAAGCAAGTCTGCTGCTTTATTTACAGCAGTAGAATTTATCTAATTCTACAGCAGCCAGAATTATCATTACATCATCTTGAGAGATGTAGCTGTCAATATGCAGGTCTCTACTGACCCACACTGGGAAACRGAGGAACAGAGGGGCAAGTGACTATAGTCATTCACAAGTTGCAAGTTAGTAAAAGMAGTAGCCATGTCAGCCATTCTAAAACTCTGTTAACACTTGTGAATCAGTTCTGCAAGTGTGGGCTCTGCATTTAAATACATCATCTCGTACTCCACAACCCAGCATTTGGCTGGTCCTTAAGTAGAAATGCTTATACAATGCAAAACCAAAATTATCTAGCTCTTCATGCTTTGGCTGAATTGATTGCTGCAATCTTGTAATAGGCAAACCAGTGAAGACTCCTTGATTTCCAATATCTATATGCAGCTTTAAACATAAGAGATAAACTGAAAGCTGTTCTTAATCAAAATAASTTATTTTGCAAAATTGATATTATGCCAAAGTCAAGGCTCAACATTCAACTCTGTGGGATTTAACACTGACACAATCACCACAATGATGAGCAGGAGAAGGCCACTTGCAGGTTTTGCAACTTTCCAGTACTCTTGCATTATGGCAAATGCAGACATGCAAGATTGAAAACATTTTCTCCTCTCATTCCCAAACAAGAGCACAAGAACACAAGCTATGTTTCAAGTAACTAACAAATGCATATTACTGCACCTACTGCTGTGACTTAATTTGCAACAACCCTCCTCTAACATGTGTTCTTAACTAACTATAGCTTCAGCAGAAGCTGCTATCCACTACTTACAGCAATTTCTTCTGGGAAAATGTTAACACAAATAGTTGCTGAGATACCTAGAACAGTTTTCTGGTAAATGTTTACTGATTTTTCCTAACAGAAAAAAGTAACTAAGGCTTTCTAAAACTATTAATTCATTATAGCTTGACATTACTCCTGTCTCACAAAATCAAAATATTTCAGCTCATTAATTCTTTTAGACACACACTCACCTTATGCTACATCAACATTTCTTCTAAGCAAAGGRCCATAAAATATTAAGCCTTAATTTTTCAAGCTAAATATATTACATATTTACTTTCTTGACTCTTGTGGTTTGTGCTGTTTAGGAAGAAACAGGTACAAACACAAAGCCAAACATGAAACAGATGAAGCTCATGGCTTTCTGTACATAAAATCAGACATTTCCAACAGCAGTAAAGTCAAGAAGAACAGGCCCCTACACCCCAAGTTTGCCTCTGAGTAGAGCTGAACAGAGAGGGAGTGAAAAAGAGACAGCAAACAAGACTGAGCACAGACTGCAGATTCAGATATGGTGTTGATGTGCATGTGGAGTGCAGGGAAGTTTCTGCTGTTGAGCAGAAAGGCTGGAACTTGCACCACAGCCCTGATGCCTGGCATCACAGGATTAAGTATTTCTACTGAGTATTACTACAAAGGTCAGCCCTTGAAAGGCTTTACCAGCCTCATCTCACTCCATCCCACCCCTCCAGTGCTGCTCCAAATGCTGGTACCAACCTCCAGCCCCCTCATTTGGGTCTGTTGGCTGATCTGATGGTCAACTTGCTGCAGCTCCATGCGCAGCTGCTGCTCCCGTTCAGCTGAGGGCAACTGCTTCCCATGAGCCGCCACATCTGACATGGACAGCCTCTCCCTTTGGGATTGGAAAACAAGGAGATTTCAAAATAGATCTTTACTCCACCGGCACAGAAAAGAATAGACAAGAGAAAATTTAGAGAAAGGCAAGGAGAAAAGAAAGCAGTCCTACCTGTCATTGAAACGTCCCTGAGAAGGTATATTTTGATGAGGAGAATATGGAGAGCCTCCCCAGCCACCGTGGGTTTCATAAGGACTGTAGTCTACCAGGGAACAGAAGAAAACCACATTGCATTACTACAAAATCAGCCTTTCAGTCATTCAGCCAACACAGAACTAGACAGAAAAGAAGAAGAAAGGCCAGCCCTCTATTTATGAGAAGTTGAGCATTTCTTCTGATTAAATGAACACAGAAATACTCTTTGTGACTTGTCTCACACGCCGAATACACAACTCTTCCTGTATGACTAACAGTCTGYGACAGCCTCCCAGAGTCTGAGATTGTGAAGGACTTCAGATATTCAGGCAGATGAGCAAACACAGAAGAAAACTTACAGACATGATGATTGCAGTTATTTTTTGCTACTGAACTTCCAAAAAGACTCAGGAGTTCGTTGACAATTCTGACATACCTCAGTAACTACACTTTAAAGATTAAGTTTTCACCTGTAATAAAGTCTAAAAAATTACTGCCTGAAMGAGCTAGAAGCAAGTTTGGGGGAATATAATAATTCAATATTTTGTAAAGGTTATGCAGTGCACCTCAAGAAAGAGGCAATCTTTTGGAGTAATTCTGAAGGCCATATTATACACATGATTAGAAAACAGATGTGTTGGAAATGAACTACTTCTATATTTTTGCTTTGCCTAACAGTACATGAGACAATGGCTGCATTAAGTTTGCAGGAGCAGCTACCCATAAAGCAGGAGAGCAGCAGTACAATACTCCATCAAGATGGTTTTGCATAGTGTATTTGGGAAAGTGCTAGGCTTCTGGATTCTGCTGCTACAGATTTTATAATAAGCTTSCTATCAGAGGGACTGGCAGAACAAAGTAACTTCTTCCAAACAGCAACAACATATCACTAAGAAATACTTTGTGTATGCACAAACACTTCAAGGAATCATTGAATATCCCAAGTTGGAAGGGACCCATAAGGACCACAGAGTCCAACTCCTGGCCTTCCACAAACACCCCAACAATCCCACCCTCTATCCAAAAGTACTGTCCATACATTTCTGGAGCTCTGGCAGCCCTGGGGCTGTGACCATTCCCTGTTCAGTGCCACCCTCTGAGGGAAGAATCTTCTCCTGATATCCAACCTAACCCTCCCCYGACACAGCTCCATTCTTATCACTGGTCACTACAGAGAAATCCAGACCTGCCCTTCTGCATCCCCTCAGGAGGAAGCTGTAGACTGCTATGGGGTCTGCCCTCAGTCTCTTCTTGTCCAGATCAAGTGATCTCAGAAMGCTGTGGCAACCTTGTTCTGAATTCAGTCTTCTCAGTATAACTCTACCTGCAGTTATTTTAAGTGGCATWAACACACACCACAGCTGTACTTCTAAGGCAAGATACAAGCTTACAGGGCCTGTCTTCCAGGCAAGTAAAGAAAATAGCAACAGCCAACAAAATGCAAGAGCACAGACCATACCTGAAATGATGGACTTGGGGGCAGCTCCCTGAACTGCCATGGCCTGCATGGGCCCAGAGTTCTGGTACATGGCTTTGGAAGTACGGGAGATGGCCCCAAATCTTGACACAGTTGGTCGGTCTCCAAAGGGAATGAGGTCATCGTCCCCCGCCTCGGCCGCTCGCCGCTGCATGTCCAGTCGCTGCTCACGCATGGCTTTACTGTCCACATTCTGCACAACACATGGAAAAGGCACTCCAAAACTCAWTCCAAAAGTAACAGGACACATTCCTCTCACAACAATTTGGTAAGTGCAGTTAGTTTCTCTTGTATTCTTTATTCCCTTCACTTTTCAACTGGTTTTCGTAGTCAGAGGGGACACCTCCTTAATGGTCTACCTTAAGATGATCATTACAACACCACAGAGAAAAAGCTGAAAAATTGTGATCAAATCCAGAAGAACAGAGCAGCAGCAAATGGAAACTGAGAAAGTCTAATGGGAAAAGAAGGCGGGGGGAAACCTCCCCCTCATTTAAACTCCAACAAGAGACCAGTGGGCATCTCTGAGGAGTACACATTCCTTCTAGAATCAAAAAGAAATTTCTCTGAAGCCCAGTGCTAAGAACTGTATAACCTAACAGCCTGCAGATGACTCAGAATGGGAGTTTTTCAGTACCACACTTACTTGGACATGTCTGGTATATCTTTTCAGGCACTTTTCATAAAGCAGCAGTACTGTTTGGAACATCCTGTTTTCTAACTGAGTTTCAGATTCAAACACCTTAATGGGTCAGCATATGAGGACAGAAAATGTTCACTCTGTCCTCCAAGAGCTGAGTTAAATAGCAAAGCTATCTGTTGGCTACCACAAAATGTAACACGGTAAGAATTGCCAAAATCAAGTTAAGACTTTGCTAAAGAAATAAAATTGTGCACAGTAGAACAAAAAGAGCAAGGTAAGTGGGACAACTACACCAATAAAATTGTCTAAAGGCTACAACAATAAAATAAAACTCTGCAAGCTTTCAGTGGGATAATGATTGCTGGAAACAGTTAACATATCTGAGGCAGGAATAAAGGGGTGAAAATGGCAGTAACAACTAAGTTGGAAGCTAAACTCAAGAAATGTAATACTTGGAAATGAAACATTAGGGAAAATCTACTTTGGAATTCTGGAAAAAAAAAAATTTAATTTCACGGACATAGGATTGTAGTACCGATTTTAATATCCTTCTATTTAYCCAGTAAAGCTGCATGTCATCTGCAGAATATTCAGCATTATGCACTCAGGTGATCCTACTCCTGTCCTTCAAAAAAGGAATCTCTTATGAATGATTAAAAGAAAATAACTGAAGAATTAATTCAGTAAAGGTCTCTTGATAATTTTTCCTGTGAGGATACAAAAACTGAAAAGCAGCAGAGATCCCATTTTGCTTATMTAAAAATTAGCTCTGGGGCAAAGAATACTTTGTTTAGCCTTGAAAAAAGAGGTTACTTCTCCAGAACCTTCTTACTCCTTGTAATTGAGCAGCAGGTTTTTTACACAGTTTTCTAGCAGCAGGGATGAAAGCCAAGAGCTGTTTATCACTCCTGTTTATCACTCCTGCCACTTAAACAGCAATAAGCTGATTCCAAGTAATCTCAGTACTTCCCCRGGTCAAACGTGGCAGTGTGGTAACTCCAGGCAACCACATTGTGTAGGACCGAGAGCAAGAGGACAGGTAAGTAGGCCAAAGCTGCAGATGAAATGTAATTTTTTGCTCTTCTTTTTTAAGTAGAAAGCCTCTTTTTTTGGTCCATTTACAACAGCAGCTTCAAGATTTTATGAGGAAAGCAATTCAGCAGACAGAAAAAAGACAAATTTAATTTCAATGGGGCAGAGGGGGAAAGGGAAGCCTTTTTGAGGAGAAGCTGAACTAAAAAGATCCTGATTTAATAAGTGGTTGCAACAGGTGAGCASCTGTCCACAGAAGAATGAATTCTGATTAGAAATGTTCCTCCCACCTGTTATTGGCCAAAGAAAGATTTCCATGACTCCAATAGTACAAAAATAAGTCAACAGATCACTTTTGCAGATGGGGGTGAAGGAGAATAGATGAATCTCTGTAAAATAGTTTCTCAGGGTAAACAGTCTTTTCTCTTGAAGAGCTTGAATGACTTGCTACGTGCATGGGCTACCAGCCTACTCCTCATGTTGAGTGATGTGTGAATGTTAGGAAGAAACTGAAGAGTGGTGGTATGTAAGACTCCTCTTTGTATTCTTCTCCATTCATGACTCCCAATAGTAACACCCAAGCAGCCCCTTCATTTTGCAACACTGATCTAGCAAAAATGAAGCAGCACAGAACAAGATCACAGCCCACCTCCCAAAGTTCAGTGAGGGGCTGAATAATTGCAGCAGAGAMGTAGAAATTGCCTTCAAGAACAAAYAGCCTAGCACAAAGTTTTTACTGTGTTTTTCTCAGAAACTTCATGCAAGTTTAGGGTACTCTTGTGGCCAAATATCACAGTCCTTCAARTAACACCCTTAACAGCAGTAACAGCCACCTTAAAGGGAATTAATTGCCTAAAGTTAAGTTASAGCATCTTTCTCTGACAGAAAGAAGTACAGGCAGCAACAGATGGACAWGCTTAATTAAGAAGCTGCCAGGACAGAATAATTTTTGCATTTCAAGCAAATGCAAAGAATAATCCTTGCACAATATTCTTGCTACCTATGGCTTCAGAGCAGAGAGGTTATCCTGCAACTATATGCAGRATTTTGTACCACCTACACAAGGGTAGTACTTTTCATAACTTTGAAAACTAAGTGCTTCACACAGCTGGAAATGCTTTCTGTGACTGCAATGCACTTCTGAACTTAAATAAAAGTACTGTCACCATCATGGAAAGCAAAAGAAAGTCCATCCCAACCCACAGAAATAGCCACTCTTCTTCTGTTCTCCCCTTATCCCTGCATACCGCCATCTCCACACTCCTTGCTGCCACAACATCTTTGGGTTTTGCATCTTTGGTTCCAATGTAGGAGCCGATGGTGTCACAGGACCACGGAGAGTACTGGCTGTAGTCATTTCCTTTATATTTCCCAGCTACCTTCAGGTCTTCATCCAAGTACTGTACAAAAACAAAAATCTGGTTCTGTAAGTGAAGGGAAGAAGCAGTTTCACAGCCATTCCTGTTCACTTCAACAGTAGTGAACTTGAGAAACATGACCAGGATTATTTTTTATCAGAAATATCACCCTCTGGAACTGGGCCAGAGAACACATGAAGTGCATGAAATTCTGAGCCCCTGGCTATGTTCCCAGTGCTGACTGTTCACTTGGCCAGTTCRAAGGTGATATTTTGACACTGGTTAAAAAAACAATTCTCTATCAAGCTGTTACTTCATTCTAAATATGTCAGSAGTAAAGTCTAGTAACTGTGAAGAGTGATTACTTCAATTAGTAATGGCTCTAAATTAATTTTCTTGGCTGCACCGAAAGCAGAGAGCTCAGGACCAGTGGTAGATCAACAGCCAGCTGAAACACTGGAGACTGCATTACAAGGGCTGCCCAGATTGGCACACAACCTACTTTCCCCAACACTTGCCAGTGCTGTATTGGTCTGATTTTCTTGTTGTCTACACCGATCAGCACACAAACACCCAAGTATTTTCTAAACATGCCAGTATCTCATGTTTTGTCAAGATACRCTTACCTCCTCTGAGTGAAAAGGATGAGGCAAGGTTGGTGATGGTGCAAAAGGAGGTGGAGAAATCACCTTCCTCTCTTCCAGCTGGGCCATGATCTCTTTCCTTCGTCTGTGAAGTTCATCCAGGCTGGGATGAGGCTGAAATGAAGACAGGGAAATGTTTCAGAGCTCCTGAAGCATTGAAGTACAAAATGAGTAATTTTCTTAAGTGTTGTTTACCTGAACAAAATAAGGCAGCTATGTACTGCAAGGAGAGGGAAATACAGAGGATGGACAGAATCATTAAAGCAACAAGTGATGATCACTTTGTTAAAGTCTATCTGTTAACTTTCATACAGGACATAGATTTTCCTACACAGGCCAGTGTTAGTTCAAGACACCCCACAAACAGGCAACATGTTACAACTTGGCAAAGCTCCCACTGGCACATGTTCAGCATGGCAAGTTCCCATTACAGTCATGTAGAGTAAATTGATAGAACTGTACAGGCCACTAGTCACATTTATTATTCACTTTGCAATAGAATTAAACACAAACACAGCACATTCAAACTGATAACTCTGTAAGCTATGTTAAAAATACTTCCTGTACCCGGAATAGGATTTAGAGCCTTTAATCTGAATGACTTAAGTTCAACTATTCTACAGAACTTAATTGCAGCTGGTGAGTTATCAAAAGAAATTTGGAAACTTATAACAGGAAGATACTTCAGTTAGCTATCTAACTAGAAAAAACGCAGAAGAGCAGAATTTTTAATTCTTTTATCTAGGCAGGTATGTTTAATGTTTATTATTGAGGTACAGAGTTGGTCAGTCACAGATGGGCAGTACGAGAATGCATGTGTGMCCATTTCCACACGCTGTATTTACTCTGCACTTGAGTGGCCCTCTCCARCCTAATCTTTGCTGAAGAAGTCAGAGACTTATGAGGTTTCCAAAGTGAATTACAATGCTTTTCTACTTTGAGCACTAAAGCAGCCTACTTTTACATATTAACATAACTTCAACTGGAGAGTTGACCAGTAACTAAATTACCTTCCAGTTTTTGATCCGCTTCCTAAAGTTCAGACTTTCACAAAGGCCTTAGTACAAAAACATTCAATTCCCCAAGCAGTTTATAGTTTCTCTCCCAAAACAACCACAAAACCCATACCCTGTGGCAGGAAGGTCTGATCTGACCCAGATGCGGAGCCACCGGGCAGTAAGGCTCTGTTTGCTGGTATCTGTCCCTGGCCTCAGGCACGTAGAGGGGCACGGCCGCCTGCGGGATGTCGATGGGCACGGGGCTGCCGCGCACCACGTCCTCGCGCTGGTAGGGCTGCACGGGCGGGTAGACGCGGCGGCCGTCGTAGTGCGGCGGGTACATGGGCTGGGCCAGGGCCGGGTAGCCCTGCGGCTGCGGGTACTGCGGGCTCACCACGCGCTCCGGCAGGTACGGCCCGTAGTGCTCCAGGTACGGCGCGCCCGCCTCGGCGGCTGACGGAGGAGGTCGGACAAAGCGAGACATGGACTGAGTGGGATAGTACACTCCTGAAGCAAGGCAAGGGGGGAAACACAAGACACAAAGTGATTAGCAAAACTGTKCACAAAAATGGACAGCAGAACACTCTGAAAAAGCAGAAGTTGATCCAAAGTGACATTGTGTAACTACYGAAGATACCAGCATGGTGTCAAAGTTACAGTAGCTGATGAAGAGCTGGTGAGACAGCCCACCACAGTGAATAGAAATACATCACCAGAATGTCTCCGCAGATTGCTACAAATGCTTTCAGSTAGGCAAGACCTAAACAGTAAACTGAAGATTGGTCTGTACATCTTCATCCATGACACTAARTTCAATTTATCTCACGGAATCACAGAATGACCAGGTTGGAAGAGACCTTCAAAGATCATCAAGTCCAACCCATGCCCTACACCTTAACTAAACCACGGCACCAAGTGCCATATCCGGTCTTTTTCTGAATACATCCAGGGATGGTGACTCCACCACCTCCCCAGGCAGGCCATTCCAATATTTTATCACTCTTTCTGTGAAAAATTTCTTCCTACTATCCAACCTATATTTCCCTTGGTGCAGCTTGAGACTGTGTCCTCTGGTTCCGTCAGTGCTGCCTGGAGAAGCAGACCAACCCCACCTGACTACAGGCACCTTTCAGGGAGCTGTAGAGAGTGATAAGGTCCCCCCTGAGTCTCCTCTTCCCCAGGSTAAACAGCCCCAGCTCCCTCAGKTGCTCTTCACAGGGTTTGTGTTCCAAGCCCATACCAGCCTTGTCGCTCTTCTCTGGACGCGCTCAAGCATACCAGAGCCACTGCTGGGTAAAGGAACTTGGATTATTAGGATTTAAAGTCATCTAGAGATTTGTTCTGGGTCTTTAACAGGAGAAAGACATTTCAGGACTGTAAATCATGAAAGACTTGTAATATTGCATTGCCTGGTTACCTGAAGATTTTATTATTCTATCTGGGATCTCTGGATAATTTTTAAATAAGTAGAATATGTGCATGACATCAAATTTTGTGGACAACTCAGTTGTTCACTGGCACATAATGAACAAATATAAGCAGCTTGTTTTTCTTCAAAATGCTCTGTAACTTTTTCAGAAATGGCTTCCCTCATTTCACCTTTCCTTTCTAGAGCTTTTTCTGCTTTTAACTTCCTTTGGTCTTCCATTGCTTACATTTCTTTCACATTAACTTCACTTTACCTCATTTCTCTCTGCGACCTCACATTGCCTAAGACTCATTCTCTGTTTTCATATAGATAGCCATATCTTCTCTTTTTAATCCCCTTCAATATTATCTTTCTCCACGTGCTTTCTTTATACTTAAGTTTTTCCTCTTAGTTCCTTTCTTATGACATTTTCTTTTTTTGTGAACATCCTTCTCTAATTTCATTTATCTCTGGTCATCACATGCACTTTATTTCCATTTTCCCTGAGTCAAACTAAATTAAGGTTTACCATACTGGATCCCTCATCCAGCCCAGTCAGGAAGAACTGAAGACAGAAGGACTTGCAACACCTGGACAGATACAGGTATTGTTTTCACATCCATTGAAGTCCTCAGTCAAGGCATAAAATCCCACCAATTTCCATTTTATTATGACATCACCATATTAGTGTCTTTCATCCATGTCATTTGTAAGAAAACTTCAATTGAAGGGCTTAAAAACCAAAGTGGGAAGAAAGACTAAAATCCACACGAGCATGAAAGAGCTTGATGTCAATCTTACCTTGCTGGTAGGGCGCTGGCTCAAACGATGGGGCAGCCCCTCTGGGGTCTTGATAAAACATATCTGCTTGTTGTGCACTGTACAACTGAGACCCTCGTGGCACCATCTGCAACTGCTTGGTGACAGACACTGAGGGCAGATCTGCTGGCACCCGAGCAGGCACRGGATGAGGGTTCACTGGCAAGGCAGAAATAGAGCTCTTGGGAACAGATTCCAGCCTAAAGAAGTGGAAAGATGGCACTGCTCATTAAGGCCCGGTATAGTACTCTACACTGTACTCTAACACACTGTTATTTGTCTACACTCCACCTTCTGAAGGCTTCTATCACCTTCTCCAATTAAAATACAAGCAAACAGGTAAATTAACACAGTTCAGAGTTTTAGCTTGAGGTTTTTACTCAACTATACCATCACTAAAAAACCCCCCAACCAAACACAAGAACAATTACAACCCCAGTTCTGTTTCTTTTTTAAAGAACTGGTTTCCTTTGCTTCTACTCCCCATTTACACCCACAACAACGTGAAGAACAGGTAGGAAGAGCCGTACAAGTCAGGAGGGGATCCAGGGGCACTGCTGCTCAGATGGTCCATCTTCCCYGGCTTCAGGGCACTTTCATAACCAGAGTCAGTCCCTCGAGAAATCAGTTGTGTCACTGTGCTGCCTGTTGACACAATTCCATTTGGCAGAGCAGAAGTCTTCCTATTGGGCAAGTCCACTCCCCCTTCCTCTGAGAGGATAGCTCCTGAAGGCAGGCCCACCTCATTCAGCTGGCCCAGGGAGGCACTAAGGGGTCTTCTGGGAACRAGACGCTTGTTCATTTTACGGAATCTTCAGAAAGAGAAATCACATATCAAAAATTGAAACAAAAAAAAAGTAAAAGGAGCTGTACTTTCAAGATTTTTCAAACATGGATTCTACTGAAAGCTTCCTTTTATTCAAATTCTTCAAGGAGCTTATGAAAATATCTCTTAGAATACAACTTCCCTGGYAGTTGATCTATTAATCAGTTTCAATCAGAACAAGGATGTGTTTTTAATGACAAGTACATCAAGAATTCACAGGTAAACTTCACACAGCAAATTTACAAATCCCACTTTCTTTACACATATGCATCTCAAGAGAAGAAAACCAAGACCAAGCATAACAAAGTACTATTATCACATAAAATATAGTAATACAAGCTTCAGAATAAGAATGACAGACTGTTTAAGCCTGTTTTATTCAGAGAAGAAACTAATAGCAGAAAATTTAAGTGAAAAAACATGAAGTTAAACCCTTTTGCTCTATTTGTCCAATAATAAGCCAAGTGTTTACTACCATGTGCTATATTTTAAAGCACATTCTAARATTAATGTTACTATGTCAATATGCAGCTTACACCACTTTTATTGTTTGATAAAGAGATTGTAGAGATAAAAACTCTATGAACATGCAGCAATTCCAAAAATCTAACTGCTTCTGACTAAAGCCTGAACAAATACATTTTAACCAAAGTTGCACAGAAACCAGTAGGCCAGCGGTACTGGAGAACAAATTCCAGAGTTGAAGGTCCTCCACTAAATACCCTGCCATTAGTTCAGAGCCCAGACTGCAAGTGTGAGAGCACATTTGCAGACCTGAGTGTTCTCAYTGAACAAGAAGCAAACAGTATTTCTTCAGCAGGGTTGAAGCCAACACTTTCATATCATAACAGTCAGAGTGTGATGGGAACCCAGACTAGGAAGGCATACAAATTACTGCAGAAAAAGATGGCAACTGACTGATTACTCAATCTTCAGATAATCTCTGTAGTTGCCCATGTGCATTAATAGCAACACAAGAGAGGGAAAAAGGGATTYTATTGTTGGGGCTGTTTTGTTTTTTAGATGTTGTTGCAGTCTCCACATGTGCAGGACACACATGAATTTTTAAAAAGTTCAGTTCTTGCCTACGCACACAGGGTCTTTGTCCCTTGTCAAGATGGAATGAGCAGCTGCTTAAGCAAGTTTAGATGATAATATGCTATCTAAAGCATTACCACACATTTCCCCATAACCTTCCTCCAAAGTTAAAGCTATATAGAGAGATAGAGGAGTCACACACCAACAGTAATGCATATTAGTCACACAAAGCATTTTAAAAGGAGGAGTGCTAACACAATAGCTACTTAAAGGAATTAAGCAAAGATGAAAGGCACAAGGAACAATCAGAACTCCCAAGTTCCCCAACCACCCACAGAACCTGAACAAACATTCTCTACAGCCCAGGACAACATTAGTACCAAGGTAGGCAAGTCAGCCTGCCTACACCAGGCCTCTCCTTGCTGCAAAGCTGACAAACAGTCCTTGATACATACAACTGGCTCAGAGGYGTAACACTGACCCAACACAGGTCAACAAAATCATCCCAAAGCTGCACTGCTGATCTCCATTTCATTAGCATGATGACAGAAGGCAAAAAACTCTTCAACTGTTTCTGCAGCACACAAGTACTGAAGTCCTATTCCTTGTTCATATGAATAACTGTCTTTGTCATTCTAACACCACATGCTCTGCTCTTCTTTCTCTGTGTTTTGTCTATGCACTGCATGCTGGCTATACAGKCCGTGAACAGATATTAAAGCTTTGAGTTGCAGATTAAGAAAAAGAAACACTGTATGCCAATCCTGAGCCTTTGCAGTATTCTYCTCATTAAAAAGCACCTCTTCTTTGAATTTTTAAAGCAAGTAACAAGCTAATATACTACATAAAATACACTGCATTTATTTCATTTAGCTCCTAAATAATCCAAATTTACTTAAAAAGAAAGTAAAGCAACTTGCAGAACAACAGCATCTTTTTCTTGCATAACTGGTAGCCCTCCAAAATCTGTAATGGATCTAGACTGCAGATTTGATATGAGCATCACTTTTTAACTCTACAACAACAGATGTAACCAATTGAAAGTACTTGCACGAAACTTTTTGACAGACTGCACAAAGAATTGTTGCAGGAAAAGATCTTGAATTGTTTTTAGCTCTTTGGAGAGCTAGCAACACATTCCTTACATTTGGAAAACTGCCAGCAACCTACTTGAATGAAAAGGGAAGAGGAGAAGTACCCCACAAACAAAAGACACTGTGAATGCCACCACACACTTAGGAAATAGGGAAAACAGCCCACCTCCAAAAACTTTGGATAACACTTGTGTAACATCAAACTTTCAGAGTTGCATTGCTGATGAACAAAGCAAATATCCTGCTGTATGGAAAAACAAGTAGCTCCAAAACCTAAGAGACGACTGTTACAAGTTTATCACATTACTTCTTACTAGTTTAACAGCCAGGTTATACCTTCTTTCCCYCTCATTCCTAAATATGAGAAATAACTCCTATAGACAAGATGAAACAAAGACTGGACTGCTTTCTACTAGTAGAGGTACACTTACTTTTCCAGCTCCTCCTGTGAGTGCGCAAAGGTGCAGCTGGCCCCCCGGGGACATCCTCCTCTCTGCTTCATGTCTCGGCACATGTATGTCTTGTACTTGCTGTGCTGAGGGGGCTGACAAGGGTAAAGAAAGCAGGTGAGATACCTGAACATGAAAAGCACTTAACCAAGCTGAATGTATCATCTTATCAAAGGCCTGGAGTTCGACTGTTGATAATTGCTCTAATTCAAGTGTTTCTGGAATAGCTGACATGAAATAAATGACTGAAGTACTTGTGTTTGGTTCTTCAACAGAACAGATTCAGGAGTATGTGTTTTGACAACTAAGTCACTCTCAGTTTTCTACACCATTTTTATTCAAACTCCTTACTGGAGGGCTTGACTGGAACACAGCTGTACATTTTAGGACACAGTTAAGTGGACAAAACTGATACAGGATGAAAAAATCACCAATAATCAGATATACCCTACCGATAGTTCACCAAGGGAAACATCTGTAAAAGTCAACATGCTTTCTGAAAAGCCAAAAGGTGTATATCTGTCAGAAATCACCTGCAAACTGTTGGGGTTTTTTGTTTGTTTTTCCTTTTGTTTTGGTTTTGGGAGGGTTTGTTTGGTTTTTGTTTGGTTTGCCTTGATTTTTTTTTTTCTACTGCAGTGGGAAGATCCAGGCAGAGCGAACATAAGCCACACAGCCTTTCACTGGCCACTTYTGCCAGGTAGTGCAACTTTACCCAGACTCAGCAGACATCCCTTTCCTACTCACAAGCTCTGGGCTCCCTTCCAAGCAGCACAGCATGTACCACAGGCTCTCCACAACAAAACCTCTTGATGTTTTCCCCTCCCAGATTCCCACTTATGCATTTGTACTGTTTTTCCTTTTGCTGGTGACAGTGCTCATTATCYATCCCAAGTAATGCAAAAAGATGAAACAGTAGAAATTTTTTTTTTTTTTTGGCAGAGATAATCTTTTTACTAGTTGAGCTCCCCAAACCAGCTCTCCAAGAGGATGAGTGCCAAAGAGACAGAGGAGCAGGACTGGGACAGGCAGCTCTGTACTTCAGCAGCATTTATATCAAATGAGCTACACAATAAAATGACATCAAAGGAATGTGTGATARGCTAACTATGAGAGAAGTTAATACACAATTACATTGTCATTGCTGAAAACAAAAAAATTAGTTTCAGGAACTTGGATTGCACCTTCATATCAACTGTTCTTAAATCTTCAAGCTCAACAGACTGCTCAGCACAGGTATAAGGATGACTTCATTACCAGAGAGACTGCTGGCTGCAACATGTCACATTGAAACAAAACCAAGAAAATCCCCACAAATCACAGCAGCACCCAGTGTCCCTTCCCCACCCTCTACTCAGGAAGGTTGTTATTCATTTCCCTAAGMCTGCAGCTGGATCAGACTGTTCTCCTTCCATCCTAGTGAGCTGTGAAAATCAGTTMAACAGGATTTGGAGGTAAATATGTGTTGTTTCACATTTTTTCCTTTCTTGTTTCTTTTTTGATAAATACAACTTGCAGTGATGTTTTCAATTAGCTCCTTGTCAAACCAAATCTTTCCAGATGACATTAGTAAACCTCTACTATAGGATACAGCCAATAAAACTTAGAGGTACATATTTCCCAAATGATTTAGTTTTTACCTGTTGTTGATCTGTTCCTTTTTTGCTGTGATTCTGGATATAATCAACTAAGCCATGAACCACAGTCCTCACAGCAACTAATCCATTTTCCAGTTGTTCCCACGTTGGAGGTGGAGCATCTGTTGCATGGACAGCAAACACCAAACATAAAGAGAAAAATCAGAAAGATTTTCCAAAACCAGGTACAAACAGTATCACAAAACKTGACTAGCCAAGTTTATAAAAAACATTTCATGAGTAGATAAAAAGCATTCAGCACCTTAATTCTGGGACATTTAGCTCTTACAGAATAGAGGTATCTATCAGCTTAAGATTGAAMTGCACAAAATACTGAATGAGCCAGTAAGACCATTATTAGCATTATTAGTATTAATTAGTAAAATTATTTCCTTTTAGAAGAACTTTCTCATCTCACAAGAACTCCAGAATAAAGGCACTGTACAAACTCTTTTCATTTAGAAAAACATCAGGTTCAAAATCCTTCTTTGCATTCAGACTCCTGAAGGTAAAATTATTCCATACAAATACAGTCATCTTGGCCTGATTACATAGGCACAGACGTAGAACAGCAACAGAAATTAATGCCTCTCATGTGGAAAAAACATCACAAGGCAAATCTGTGAATCAGACCACCATCTAAACCACTGTGAATGAATTGTAAAGTTTCAATTCTATAGGAGCACTTTTTCTTTTTAGCCAATTTACTTTTCTAAGTTTTTGAATCTGTTCCAGCAGCTGACACTCCCATGTGTGCCTGCACACTCTGCTGCAAAGGACAGTACCTCAAAGAGCCTTTCAAGATCTTTAGCACAATTAATGACATTATATTCCACTCACAGGGACTAAATTCTTCCACAAGTACTTCAACATGCTTCCCTGCTGTTCTTTAGGGAACTCAACAGTACAGAAAAAACCTCCAAGACCAGACTTGGCTAGCAAAATCAAGGGAGGCTATTAGTGATGCCACCTTCCATACCAGTTTCTAGCAAACAAATTTGCASTGCACAGSTTTGTGCCCAGCTTGTTTCAGTAYGTAAGATTTGGGAAGAAAGCACTGCACCTCCTTTAGCTGTGARGTACAACTGGTCCTCATTGGAAAGRAAGCTTAACTTCTGTTTGTTTAAAYAAATATGAAGTACAGTTTTTCATCTCCTGAAGTTGTAGTTTATATCTTTTTACTATTTTGATATATAATATTGATTTTACMAACTTTAGCAGGTATATAATAATACTTCAGCCACAGGACTTTGTTCTGTCCCTTCCCATCTCYCTCAGATAGTCCTTACAGCACTGCTGATTTTTTCAACAATTTCTATCTTTCTCTCCTCTGTCAACATCTTAGGTTCCATTTCCCAGTTAAATTCTTTCCAACTATGTTCTACTTGCCAGACTCTTTCCTAGTTTTGCAGAATTRCCTATGAACAAGAAAAATACTGAATACTGTAGGGTAATAAACCATTCTTGTCTAGACTGACTTTTGCCCAGCTTCTCTCTATTCAATCTATCAAAATTCTACTTTGGAATCCAAAACTCTTTAGTTGACGAGTAAGGAGGACGTTTCCTTACACTTGATGATCAGCTTTCAATCCTTGAATAGTGTTAAGCTCATGTCACTAAACTTAAAGGTTTTTATGAAAACATCAAGATTTACCTGGACTGGGATCAATATTTGCTAGGAGCTCTAGGTGAGGTCTAAGACGATTCAAGTTAGCTGGATCTCCAGTCCTCTGGAGAGCAATGGTTAATTCCTGAACACTCTGTGCAAACGAGGCTGGGGTCTGCAACTTAAAAAAATTATCATAATTAACTTTCTACAGGCATAGCAATCCTCATGGTTTCTGAAGGCTGCTCCACAAACAAGAATTGTCTCTCAAAACTTGAGATAAAAGATCTTTTCCAGAAGCCCATTCCAGTGAACCCCTTCTATTAAGAATGCACAGTTCTTTGACATTGCATTAAATTACACTTTGAAATAGACAAAATAAAGGCTGGTGTTATTTCTAGCAATAAAACCCATTTCTTTTGGGTTGTGTTGCTACCCAAGGGAAAAAATGGGCCATATTGGAAATAATTTAATTTAGATTTCTGGAGAGTCTAATATCTCCAATCCCCAAACCAACAGGTTTGCACCCTGCTTTAAATTGAGTACAGTAAGCAGAAAATAAAGAACAAGATGGTTGAAGGAAAAGATAGCTAGCAACATTCCATTTCCTAACATCACTCAATTCCAGTTTTAAAACTGTTAATTCTACCTAGATCCTTCAAGAGATGTTTGGCAGGACATTTCAAAAGGTAGGCAAAGACATAAATATACAGTAGAAGCTATCATGAAGCTAATCGCCTTGCACAGCAGCCAAAGCAGTCGCTTCACAGCTTTCATAACCATTCAACAAGGTTCAGTTCTTCCCACCTAATTCAGGCACTTAAAAAAGCATCCCCTAATCTAAAAGCCCATTTATCCTATGTTGCTTCTGAACACAGAGAGATCTGGGCATTTCCAGARTTTAAGTATTTTATTTACAAAATGTGTTCCCACCTGTCTGTCTTCAGACACAGACATAGGGATTCATTTTTTTCCAAATTATGCACTAACTTCCTGCCTGGAAACATGGACCATTAGCCTCTGTCACTACATTGGCACTTATCAGCTGTTCATAAAGGTCACCCCCCAGTTATTTAGCTAAACTTTATGGGTTTCCATCTGCAGAAAGAAGTAAAGTAGCAAAAATGTCCAGATGGCAGAGGAAGCAAGATTCATTAGATTACAAATATATATTCTAATTATTTAAGACGTAACGGGTTTTGAAATAACAGGACAAATGATTAATGGGCAAGCCCACGTGGGCACAGTTTCTAAGTTCATTGATACAAACAGCTGCAAACAAGATGGACTGGGCTGATTCTAGGTGGCTTTACCTTGTCAATGATACTCTGCATGTGGGATTTGTGAGACTGGTCTCCATACAGGAGCGAGGACCACTGGTCCGGTGCGATGCGCAAACCCGCTTCCATCGCTATTTGAACTATCTGCGAGTCGTGTTCCCTTCTCAGAGCTTCGTAAGTCCGAAAYTCCTCCTTCAGCTGCATCAGGGAGGAATCCTCATCTCGCTTGGTCACCTAGAGAGGAGAAATGAGCCAAATGCAATTMAGCAGGATAAGCCCAAGATTACGTGAAGTCTGAGGCAAGTGACGTCTTTGSTCACATCTAAGTCCTTCTCCCAAACTAAAATCAACTATGACACACTCAGTGAACAGCAGCTCCTACTAAAGTAATGCACACTTTATAGAGTGGAACCACTATAAAATGGACACAAAACATTGTTTACTTGGACTCTGACCCACATATTGGTCAAAGTGTCACACTTCCAAATGACTTTACAGCACCCACACCTTCAATCAAGATATTTTGTTTGCATTGCAGAATTTGTTTGAGGGTACAATTCGCAAAACCAAAGTGTTTTTCTACTCATTTAGCAAGAGTAAATGACATTTAAGTTAAGCATCTAGTGACAGATATTAAACACTGTAAAGTAAATTAAGCAGTCTTTCTTCATACAGCTGACACCCAAAAGCCTCCTTTTTCTTTGATTCTAACCACACCACAACTGAATTAACAGAATTAGTGATTTTTTGGCTTTAAGCCACTCCTAAGAAGGTACATATGCTGCTTGACATCAGGTTTTATRACAGTATCTCTGTGAAACCAGGCAAAGGCAAAACCTATCCTTACAGCTTCAAATTGCTATTTCAGCCTACACTGCCACCACAGCTGAATGACAAAGAACTCTAAATTCATGTGGAACTTAATGAGCAATACTTCCTCTAAGTATATATATCTTTAGGCACATTAAATGTTACAGGACAAGGAAAACTGCAGGTGAAAACCAATGGTTTTCATAGCATTACAAAACCTCTGGGCAGAACTTTCCTCATACCTTGAAGCAGGAGGCTCTGTAAAGGAGCTGGACAACGTGCCCAATGCTCGTCTTGGAAGCCTGAGGGAATCGTGGCTCCAGCCTCTGCACCACAAAGAGAACCAAGACCTTGCGTGACAGA
This sequence comes from Cardinalis cardinalis, assembly GCA_014549065.1. NCBI lineage: Eukaryota > Metazoa > Chordata > Aves > Passeriformes > Cardinalidae > Cardinalis > Cardinalis cardinalis. The sequence goes on from JACDOX010000071.1 coordinate 92,204, forward strand.
GCAGATCCATCTTCCAAAGCCAGCAGAACCAGCTTTAGAGCCTCCTCTTGCATTGCTGGGAGTCAGGGGAAACGCAAAAAGAGACAAAGGATGAGAAAAGCCCAAGTAAAATTTTTGCAGCTTCTTGTTCACCTACAATTCAGATAACAGCTAAAAACTCCCACCAACAGGCACACAAAGCTGCAGAGAAAAAAAGGAATTGAGCAAGAAGGGAGGGCAAAGAGAGAAGGAATCTTTCCAGATTCCCAGACTGTGACTTGGGAAAACAGGACCTTTTACCTTTAGTATTATTATCATTATTATGATTTACTACTATGTATTATATTAATATTATTACTGCTGCCACTACAGCAACATCTATTTTGGGCATCATCTGATAAGAAGGTTCCTGTCTGTACATCTCTTGATCTTTAATATGAATTTTCAAAGTGTATTGCCTACATCCCACACTTATCCCAGAAGAAAAATCTGACAGGCGAAGGAAGAGCAAGGTTCATTTCCATGCAAGTGAAACAAAAAAGAATGCCCACACCAGTCARCCACGCTGCAGCACTGCTATTTTCCTATGTAACCAACCTCTCTCTTCCCTGAAGTGGTAAGAAAGTTACTATCTCTAAATCAGTCTTCATCTGTTTCAATCAGGAAAAGCTTCACTATTTTTTCATTAAGAAATTGGCTTCATATTTCAAGACTCAACAAGTGAAGTCCTTATTTTCAATAATGAGACTTCTTTTTTCTTAAAGCAACATTCATTCCTTTCTAGTATTTTAAGCAAAGGAATTTAATTTATAAATGCACAGCTTCTTAAAAATGCGTACACATAACTGTAACAAATCTATCCCTAAAACTGTTTTGTATGTTTATCGCCCTAAGAAGGAAAAGAAGCCATGCCAGTCACTTTCAGTAACCTTTTTTTCTAGAAAGATCTTCAAGGAATAGCAACTGGTCATTTATCTTATGACAAGAAAAGAAAGACACCTATTCTGAACTTTACAGAACACTTGAAAAAGCATTAAAAATACAAGAAAACCCAACAGACACATAATTCATTCTGAAGATTACYATTAAGAAATTAGGCTGTTGCTTAATAAAATCCCTTGGGCAATTGGACAGCCATTTATCAATGGCTCAATTCTGAAGTGCTTCTAGTACAGCAGTGATACTGTGATGTCACCTACCTGGCCCAAGGAACTGGCAGCCTCTGGCTCTCACTGCAGCCCAGAGGTTGGAGGAGAGCTGCTGAGGGTTCTGATGCTGGAGGATGAGCTCTGTGACTGTTCTTTCACCCAGTGACCGCGCTGCCCGCATGGCTCTGATCCGCCCTTCCTCCTCCACCAGCTGGCAATGGACTAATGTCACCAGTTTCCTCTGCATGGGACGACTCAGCACACTCTGAGTGGTGCTGTTAAGACCCACACCTTCAAAATAAAATGAAACAGAATAATAAACTACTTCACACTCCTCTTCTTGTGCCAGTCTTCAGTGACTGTACCGGACAACTGCAAACCTAGCTCTCCTGGTGTCCATGTTGTCAAAGGGAATACTAGTCAAGGCATATCATAAGTTCATTTCATTTGTTTCACTTGGCAATAAAAGCAGTTTTCTTGTAGTCAGCTTCCCCACAGGCTTAATCTTGTGATTGACTGATCTGCCTTTTTAAGAAGATGGAACCTCTAATGAATCCTTTTCCCATGTTGGTAGTTTGTCCCACACCCTCCCACACAGATTCCCACTTCACCCCTTATTCATGGACTTAAGGGATCACTTGGACATTTGTTTGTTTTCAGAACACATTTAGTTTCTTGACTACATGTAGTACCTTCACTGTTTTGCTTTAGAGCTTACATGAATCYTGAACTGCTTGGGTGATGTTTAATTTTGTGCCAAAACTCTGAATCACCAACATTCTGAGAGCCACCTAATTCAGGTTAAAGGAAGAGGTGACTCACTAGACATACAGCTGCCATGCTGAGTTTMCTCTGCAGCCAGAGGTCATTCACTGGGCCACCAATTCCCAGAGTGATTCTGCTGTCATACTGCACTGGTCACAAAAGACTCAGACAGCTTCTCAAAAAAATAATTTTTGATAACCCAATGCCCACGATGATCACCTCCACTACTTGGRCTGACAGACTGCCCAAATCCAGCACATGTAATACATATAAATTCCATACTCTTCAACACAGTGCAAATTTGCTAACTTAGAATTMCCCAGACTGACCCAGCTCTTGTATTTGACCTTGTATAAACAAAATATTACTTATAATTTTCCTTATCTATCTTTTATGTAGTAACTTTCTCTTAYGAGTTCATTCATCCTCTAGAGAACAGCTGCATCACTACAATTATCACAAAGCACAATTGAAAAAAAAARGGCAAAATTATCTACTTTTACTTATTCTGCAAAGATCAAATCAAAGTTTGTCTCAACTCACTATGGCCTGGTCAAAAACCTCAGACTTMTCTCTGAATTATTTCTGACACCTTTCAATTCGACATCCTCCCCCCTCCATGAAAATATAATCTTAATGTTTGAGAAATCTGTTTCAATTTTTTTCTAAACTAGATTTATATCCTTTTCTCAAACATGCTAACTAATAATTTGAATAGTTTRTTTTGCATCTTATTTGGCTTTTGGTTTCATTTTCCAAGGAAGCAATGCAGGAACTACCTCTTGCACTGCTGAGTGGTTTGAGGTACATTGCCAATTCTTCCACACATTTCTTGCCCTCCTCATAATGCTTGGTATCTTCGGCTCCACTGCATAAAGTAATCGGCTGCTGCTCAGGAACCTGAGGAGAGATGACATGTACATCTACTATGAATATGCATAAATAAGTGGCAACCATGATTATAAACATTTATTACTACAYCATATTTCCTGTTTTGTTCTCCTTTTGTGATTTTGCTGTACTATGTAGCATTTTTTCAGCTTATTTACTGAACAAATAGTGTAAGAAACCCCAGTGAGAATGAAAACAAAAAACCAGGATGTATGTTTAAGAGATTTCTTTGATTCAGTGGCTGAAAGGAACTAGAAGCAAAAGGCTTAATATGGCACTTCCTATAACTATAAAACTTTGGCTAAAGTAGAACACATTGAAACATCCCCAAAGCTGACTGGCCAAAAAACKCAGGGGAAAGAAAAAAAAAAAGAGAACCCTGGTCTGCTGGTAAGTACTAATTTGTATCTACGGCCTAACAGCTCTAAAACCATCCAGGGATAAGAGACTGCAGCTACTTAAGATTAGTGGCAGAAAGAGCAGCAAATACAATAAGAGACCCCTGGAACAAATTCTGAGTGGACACAGTTACAAAGCATGACCAAGTTATCCTATGTAGTGCATATGAACACATCCTGTGAGTATTTATCTGATGATAGAYGCCAACTTCATTCTTGGGCTTTTGTCAGGTGACATTTATTTCTCCTTCCACATATTCACCAGAAATCAGGATTTTTCCATGGGATTTGCACCACACCCCTCYAAGTTATATCTTTGGTTCTACTTTCCTCTTGGAAAATTCTTAAAGCTTTCATCAAATTTGAGGGTGCAGTATAGCACTGCAATACTAACACTTCTCAACATCACTGTTCAGCAGTCAACCCAATATGATAGTACAGAGAACTGGAATTCCTCAGAAGRCTAAACACAAGCACTTTTTCTTTTTGCTGTCAAAGTGCAAATATATCTCAGAGTTCTATTTCCAAGTCAATCCCCGTCCCAGTGGCAATAACAGCATGCTAATCCCAGATAGCTGCTTACAGGGACAAACTTAGGCCAGGCCTTCAATCTAGAAGCAAAAGCCTTTAATGCTTCAGTTAAATACAGACACAAACGTGCTTAGCTTCATGCGTAATGCAGCCGTGGCAAGAGCAGCATTATGATGGCAGCACCAAATAAAAGAAGCAAACATATATAAAATACATATACACACACATATGGTTGCCATCACCAGTGTGAACAGCTTTAATATAAATTTTAATAAAAAGCAATGCTTGAGTCATATGATCACACTTCTCCTTAGACRAYCGTGTCACCATGCTGTTTCTCATTTGACATATAGAGCAAAATAAAAAGTTACTATCTTGCTTTTCCAGCAGGTAACAAARAAAAGTCTCAAAATGCAACATRTCAGCTGAAATTAACATAGTATCAYCTCAAACTAACATAAACAAGAGGGGCTGTGTCGATCTAGGCCTCCATYTCTACTAAAGAGAAAAACCCAAGTTCAATCACACCAACATAACAAGGTTAGCCTCAATACTTGTCACTGATGGAAGTTAACTTGTAAGGTTCTGTGGGGTTTTGCTTTTAATTTTGGGCCAGCATTTGTTTGGGCTATTTTGGTTTTTGGGTTTGAGGAGTTTTTGTGTCTGTAAGCAAGAATATTTTCAGCAAAAGGAGATTTTGCAACTCTGTATGTTGGAATGGTCAGTTGTAAACAGTCACAACAACCTTATCTTGAGTGGTTTCTTGGGATTTAGGAAACTATTATTAACTCCTGCAATATTTGCCTGCACCTTAACAGAATATTSCACAGCTCCTGTCCAAAGGCACTGCCACTTTAGCAGTCTGCTTCTGCCAGGGCAGTTATGTGGCAGAACTGGCTGACTGAGCAAATGACACATCTCAAGTGTATCCAGACACTGCCCCATCTCTGCCCTATTTCCTGCAGTCCCACACTCTGTACAAACTCCTACTGCTCCTGCAAGCATTCCCTGTGGCACTACTGCCAGCCCAAACGGTGACAGCACCACAGCCCCGGCAGACAGACAGACAAAGGGGCTGGGAACAGACGTGGCACAGGAAGCCACGCTCAGCCCCGGATTTCGACCCTGAATTGGAGTGGGTTTAGCACACATTCAAAGCACTGGTTTGGAATGCCAGACACAGCACAACTCCACCAGTGAGACACAAGGACTGTCTAGCAACGAACAGAAAGCTTCCCCTTCCCCCACGGAAAAGCTGGCAGAGAAAAACTTCCAAGAGCTAATCAAGCTATTCAAACACTATCTGCATATTGTTCCCATTCCTTCTCTTTTGAAGGGAAGCTTCAATGTAAGAACCTAAATGCTTAGTACAACTGTATTGCAAAATGAGCCCAAAAGAGACTCAACTTTTATCTGAAGCTGGAATAAGTGTAGCACTGAAGAGTAAAACATACTTTTCTGTGGTTTTCAGGAATGTTCAGCAGAAGAGAATTTAGTTCTCACGCACACACACTTCATTCATGCAGTGTACTTCAAAATAAAATTTACAAGTAATTTTCCTTTTGCTGGTTGTATTATATGTACGTCCATGAGTTATTTTAATGTTTTAGGGTTAGAACAATTGTAAGAATAGCATCTACCAAAAGAAAAATCATGAAGACATAATTAATATAAGTGACAGGAAATAYGAATTTTGACTTTGGCTCTATCATGGAACTGCTGAGGGACAACTGAGAAATTACTCAACTTGAAAGCATTTTCACTTCCCTTCCCAAAATAGCMTTTTAATAGTATGCATGACCCTATGGTTACTGCTGTTTACAATGCCTCTCAGGAGCCTCAGAATAGATGCCCCACAGAGTGAGCTCATTATTTTCACACTCAGTCCATATTCCGTTCTCTCAGACATCACACCCGTATGACAGTTTCCACTGCAAATATATTCACATCATGTAATCAACACCTCCCAAAGGGGATGAGAGCAAGACAGGAAAAAYGATCTCAGCTCTTTAATTGCTTTCAATCTGTGCTGGTTTTGCATGTATCTGCTTTGGCAATGACTGCAAGTATCCTGACAGTGGAATGTTACCCATCAGCATGGCTTGTGGCTGTGGGAAGAGAACAGGTTATGACAGCATAAGGAAGGGGACTGGAAAAGAATGCTAAAGCATCATCTCATACCAGGCAGTGATTTTGAATTGGTGATTTAAGTGTAATTTGATGAAGAAAGTCAGCTTGAGTTGTCAGTAATTACCATTAGACATCTAATTGCACAGAATGAGAACATGTTAAACAGACCAAACCCCTTTTTGGATGGCTTGAAAACTGTTTCTAGCAATATTTCCCTCCCCTTCCTTGCAAATGAACGATTTGCTTCCTGCCAAGAGAAACCAAACAAAACCCAAAGCCTACTGTCTTTAGTTCCTCAAAAGTTTATATTAAAGACAACTTTTTCACAGATAATTCCTCTTTCATGGCACTTTATTTCATCAGAAGTTAAAATAAAAACATGTGCCTCTAATAGCCCTGCACTTTCAACCTTCCCCTTTTGAAAGGGCTGTAAGTTAAGATCACCCAGTCTCTCATCATGTACAATTTTAATGTCTAGAATTGTGTTTATCATGTCCAGCAGATTATTCCAAAATTAAAGCACCACAGGCATTTCTGCCACTCTACATCACCTGTTTGGAATGTGCATGCTGCTGTTTCATGGTTAAAAAAACACGAGGGAAGAGCTTAGATGACAGATTCATGATTAGGTACCTTCAAAACACTAGCYAGGTGAATGCTTGAAATAGTTACATACAGTGAGTAATATGCGGATGCTTGAATAGCTAAAATTAAAAACCTTATTCTCACAGAAACAAACTTAAGTGATTCCTTTACCCAGGAAGTCTAAGAAGCAAGGGATGCTATGAATGCCTCGCTGATTTGTGTCCAAGGCCATTGTGTCTCCCTTCCCTCACAGTTCCTGCTTGGGTACTCAGCTATGTCCAGCTTCTGCAGGAATAACAATTCTCATCTTCCTCTTACGATCCCTCTGCTCCTCTAATTTTATGCAGCAAAATTTATCTAGACRTGGTCTGAACTACCTAAACAGAGAGACTGTGGATATCCCATCCCTGCAAATGTCCAAGGCCAGGCTGGATAGGGCTTGGGGCAAGCTGGTCTAGTGGAAGGTGTCCCTGCCCACAGCACAGGGCTGGAATAAGATGGCTTTAAAGGTCCCTCCCAGCCCAAGCCATTCCGGGATTCTATTCTATTCTGTGACCACCGCCTTCCAGAACAGCCCCTGTAACCAGTGTTGATGTGAGCCATGCTACAGGGGAAYAGGTAAAAATCTGAATCTGCAACAGCTGATTTCACACAAAAAGTGGCTATAAAACCTGGGCAATGAGTTTCATTTCAGAAAGGGGTGGGGAGAGGGAAAACTGAGAAAGAGTATAATTCAAGTAAGAAACCAACTTTTTTCACTGTTACAGTGATGAATTCTATCCAGAGAGAGAATGATACTGTCAGAGAATACGTTRCTGCTTTCCTGGTCACCATGTGACAAAGTCAGTGTTTTCCCCAGAAGTAGAATTCTGCTTATTTCACTGGCTGTACTTGTGCAAAAGCCAAAGTGACTTGCCCTGGAATCCTGTCACAGCTGCCAGTCACAGCAGAATAGATTTGTTTCTTTAAACTGCCTGGTCTCCTCCTCCACCTCCAGCAAAACAGCATTTAACAAGTATAAATGTGTGAATTCCTCAGAAGTCACTCCAAAGGGAAAAGAACAAACTGTTCTTCCCCCTCACAAGATAAAAGCTTTAGTTGGGCTTTACTGTATTTCCTTCCAAAATTAAACCTGTTTTTTTGGAATTCAGTATTTACAAATAAAATATTACAGATCTCTGTGACTTAGGTTAAGGGTACATGGGACACTAATGACACATACAGGCTCCTGAAACTAAACCCAGAAATGGAAAACAAATGGAAATAGTTTCAACTGAAGTTGACACTAATGCTTTGAAAGCTGGATTGCTGCTCACAGACCATTTTTGCTGAAATGGAAGAGTACACTCTCTTAGTGGGACAGTCCAAAAATCACTAGTTTCTCTAAAGTTCCTTTTTTTTTTTTAAATCTGTCCTTAAGTAAGCCTTTTTACAAAAAAAGATTTTTAAAAATGGCCTTAGACAGTCTATTGGAAAATAGCAAATGTTTCCCTGTCCTTCCCAGGAAAGTAGTTGTATTCATTTTCTAGTAATCCAGTGTCTGGTAAACACTGCAACAGCTGCCAGGATGGGAAAGGGAAGAGAAAGGAGAGTGAGTTGTACTGAACACTGATTCCATTCACATGTTCATCTGAAATGAGGAGCTGGCAGGGAAAGGGCTTCAAACCTCCCTTAAGGGGAAAGTTGGTCAGCAATAGCCAGCTAGGATCCATGGCTACTGTTACAGGTAACAGACTGCTGCGAGTAGCAAACAATCAGAAATGAGCGGCAAACAACAGGAGTGGGAACAACGTATCTTCTGGTGGCATTTGCAGCTTTAACATCATGATGAAACAACGTTCTGTGAATCTTCATACCACAAAACTTTTAGATAAAAAGGGAGCACAAAATGATGTCATTAGTGCAAARTCAGAACCTAAAGTTCAGACAAAACTATAAAACCTTTCTTCATACCTCACACATAAGGATAAGAAAACTCTGGCTGGCTAACTAGTAAAACCAGAAAAAAAATCTCAGTTACCCATACAGACAGGGYAGAGTGGATTTCCATCTCATTCCACAGAATCTTGTTTTCATAAAAATTTAAATTCTGGCAGAGGTCAATTGAAGCTATCATACAGCTTCTCAGCAAGCTTAACAAGTGCACACAAAACAACCAAAAAATGCAAGGGGAAGACATTTATCACAAATGTGGACATTCAGATGCAACTGGAAATATTCAAGAGACTGCAGAGGAGAASAACATGTAGGAGACAAAGAGAATTGTATTTTTTTTAATGACATCACTCATAGATYTAATACTGCTTGGAAGCTCTTCAAAGATGGCAGCATATCACAGAAACGGGAGTGCACAATCTTACTGCTTCCTCCTGCAGAGCAGGATGAGTCACTTAGCACAGCCAGAAACACTATTCGATTTTGAGCTTCTGAAATAATCTCTGTGCCACACACCATGAAAGAAAAACAATAAATTAGCCATATTACTTGATAAACTAAGAAATGGCAAAAGCACACTGGACCTGTAAGTCACAGTACCTAATAAAAAGCAACATAAGAGCATCTCTCTTTCCTCCACACCTTTTACAGCTCTTCCACAATTCTTTCCTTTTCCCCAAACTATGGATCTCATTGAAGTTTCTGCTGTGTTTAATTTTACTTATCCCAGACATTGGAGCAGTACAAAATAAAGCAGTAACCCCTTTATGGTARCTGCTCCCATCTACATTTTCATTCTTCACCCATAAATTAGACAGKATTATCCCTCCTCTCCTAAGACCACAATCCTGCCCACAAGCCTTGGAAGGTGTGGGTCACAGGGAGCTATCCCTGACCTAACATTCATAAGCTTTTGCCARCTTAAGTCTGTGCTGCAACTGAACAGGGCGATCCTGCTTTCCACACACCCCTGCCCCTTCTTGGGGCTCTTGTCAGTCCCWGTGCCACTCATCCCCATCCTATTCCCACTTCCACTGACCTCACCAGTACCTATTCCAGCAAAAAAGGGAGTCTCAAGCAGGCTTCTCCTCTCACCACTACGGATTTAGAGTAACATGTCATCTCAGGAAGTTGTGTTCCCATTGCATAGTTTCAAATAAGGCTGTATAAAGGCTGCTAGAGACATCTGTCCCACATCCTTTACACACCCGTCCTGCGTTTGGGACGGCCAAACACAGGTCTCACAGGGTGAATACGGTAAAACACATAAGCTATCACAGAAAAATGTCTTCCCACAAAATAAGCTCACTGATCCAGTTCATCCTTTTGGCAGAGCATGGCTAGGTAAGAGTCGAGGAAGAAGGAAGGAAACACAACAAACTCACTCTGGTGACAGCTCACAGAATTAGATGTAACAAAAGTCATGGTCACCAGCACAATAAAGATTTAAACTACTGTTCCAAGCACTTTTACTACTTCTTGCAGACATCTACAAAAAGGTAGATGCTTTCTCTTATTATTCATCACTAAGACAACATCATATTCTTTATTATGCCTGACTTGTCCTCCCAAAAGAAGGAAAATATTGAAACAGATTAAAAAAAAAAATCAGGGATACCTGAGCACCCACAAGTTGCAGCAAGGCTGAGTTCACAGGAAGGAGCTCAATGTCTGTGTTGATAGTGGTCTGGTCAAAGGGACATGCCTTACGGTGGAGCTTGTTGAGGCACATCTTGCAGACAGTGTGGCCACAGCCCAGGCTGATGGGCTTCCGGATGGTCTCGTCGAAAGTCTGTGTGCAAATCGGGCAGGAGAGAAAATCCGTCCATTGTGGAGCTTGTACAGGCATTGCTTCAGGAGTTAATTGACAAGACAAAAATCTAAAGCACAGATTCCACTGGAATCAAAATTTTGCAAAAAAGTCTGTTTGGTTTTAAATATCTTCTGTAAGTACAGACAGTCTGCACATAGTGTGAAACATAACCTAGAAGAAAACAGAAACACAAAGTTAGCATTCTGTACTAGAACAGGCACGTGAGCYCCTTTGTGCTAGGGAAGTACCACTCCTCGAGGCGTAGCTGAATTAAATACAGGACTGAGTCACAACTTGCTTTAATTCCAGCTAGTCTCTGGCTCTGGAAAAGCCAGTGTAAACCATTTCTGTGGTTACACAGTTTAAAATAAATCATGGAAGATAACTATCACATTGAAGYTGTAAGACTAATTACCTTTACATTTTTATGTTCTCTCTTTATAAATGAGCAAATTCACATCAACAAAATGTGAATAAAAAAGACAATTCCACTAATCCACTTTTGTACAATAYCTACTCTACAAAATAATTAAATATTTAAATAATTTTGCTCAGACAAGGCTTCATCCAAAGCCTCTATCAGAAGCAACCTTTCTTTAGAGTCCAGTGGGCTCTGGATTGGCACTCAGTGACTCCAGAAAGGTGTGAGCTGCCCAGGCCTCGAGGAGGAATGGCCCAGGGTCAGTGCAATGCAGCTCTCACACATCACTCAGTAACACTGTGTGCTGCCACTCCAGCACCTTCACACAATCTCCTAAGTGCTGAGCTCTGTGGTAGCACATGGACCCATCCAGACACATCTCAGCTGCCCTGGCAATCTGCATGCACTCCTGCTGCAACTCAGCATTGTTAACTTGCCCTCTGTCCGCCATCCAAGCACCTCCATCCTCCAAAAACTGGACAACCACTTCTAGTAGTCATTTATGACTGGATATTGTTTCCTAACTGTTCTTTTTGTAACCCCAATTGATATCATGCACTGCCTGCCTAGAGATTATAYTCACAGAGAAAGCAACACCTTTACCCTGTTGAGAAACCACACTGAAACTACAAYAGAAGAAAAGCTGGGAGGTCTTTATCGCTTGGCACTTTCAAATCAAAATACTAAGATCAAATATTACTCATTATAAGGGAATGGAAGATAAGATATCCCTTTGGGACAGGAAAAAAGCAGAATTCATATGAGGAGAAATGTACAAGAATAGATGGACCAYATGATATGAAAAAATCATTATCAAAAAGAAAATTGGTAATTAAGTAATTTCTGATGTCTGGCTTACTTTCACTAGCGGAATATTCATAAACAATTTTCTAAATCAAGGAGCAAAACGACAAGAGAAATGCCACCCCAACCACCCATACACTTTAGTTTCTCTTTTCCACACACCACTGGCTTCAGTTTCAAACCAAGGACTGCACACTTACTTGCTAAGTGTCTGTTCTGACAGAAGTTCTRCCATAAGCAAAAGCAACTTTTTGTCAAATCTTCAGCTTAAAAAATGTTTACAATTAAAATCTAAATTCTAAAGGCAAAGAGAGAAACTTTTTATCAGGATCTGTGCAATTCAGAGTCAAGACATTTTAAAACAGAAAAAAATTCTAATGCTAAAATAAAGACTCTGAAAAGCCTCTGCCATTTTTTTCCTGGAAAGAAAAAGTCTTCTTTTTTTCASAATTTAGTGTAATCTTGTCCACAGTTAACATTACTTTGCTAAGGTAAACAATGAAGTGTTACTTGTTAAGCTTTTAGCTGAGTTTCATCAAACACCTAACTTTAGCTCTAAAGCTAATGAAAAGGACTTGTACTATGATGATGCCTCAGAGTCACTTCCAACTCAGGATGCTTTATGATTCTAGGGAAAAAATAACTATTTCTCTTTTCAAAAGACAATACAGAATGCCACACAGCCTCTGGTTCCTAGCCAATAAGGAATCAATAAAAAATCAGTATTACCCAGGCAGGGTGGCACAAGGAAGAGGTGGCACCATATGTGGTTAACCCTACCACCAGCACTGCACAACAAGATGTCAAGGTTGTTCAGGGTTCCTCCTTCCAAAATACCACTTTAATGGCAAATCAACCATTTGCTCCCATTTTGTCAGCACAGACTCAAATAATTCTCATTACTAATGTATCACCACAACCCAAATGAAATCTTCTACACTTTTAGGTTACTACACTGAGAGTTGATATCCTAAAGCATTCAGCAAATTTATTTCCAAGCCTTCCCTGGCTACTTGCCCTCCTATATACTGAGTAAACTGTGGTAACAAGCATTCACGTTAGCAGTATCCTTTGTAAACCAAATCCGCAACAGAAATTACCCAGAAACTCCACAGACATCCTTCTGCAAGGAGCAGTACACAGCCTGGTAAATCTACTGTATGTATGGCTGTGCTATGAAATATCCTTTGGGGATCAAAATTTAARAGCTGAATCACAGTTCTTCCTTTTGATCACACTGCTATTAGAATATCTAGCAACAATTTCCCAGACTCCTCTGCAATTCAGAAACAAACTGAGCAGTCTACTTTAAACAAATTATTAGCCAAGCATTCAGGAAAAGAAGTTTTCTAACTAACTGASGGGACTTAAAATCAGAAGCCAACATGAAGCTGTACCATCAAGTCTAGAAAGCAGATGYGAGCATGGAGATGCCACTGTCCCAAGCTGTGAACTGGAAGGAAGGAGTTGAATGCAATTTTAATGTTAATTAAAAAACCCTAGTAAACAGAGCCATGTTGTTGCTACCTGTACCTCTGGCATAATGAAATAGGTCATATTTATTTACAAATTCAACAGCTGAAATAGAAGTTTGAGGAGTCTGGAGATGAAGGGACTAATTAGTGGCACCCATGATTCTGTGGCAAGACAGGTCTCCAAAGGCTGGGAAACAAGGGAAGCAAAGCTTGTACATAAGCACAGCTCTGAGAGACTCYACAGTGTCTGAGCTTGTGTCATGGTGCCTAAATGCCAAAAGGAGGTCACTGACAATAGCACATAGAGCTGTGAAAAACCTCAGAAAGTCATCTATTTCAGCACAGTCTAGCTGCTGCAACAGATGGCTAACTGGGGTGATGCAGCCAACCTTCTCCCCACGAAAAAGAACAGCTGTTGGAACAATGAGCTCTGTGCTTCCAAAGAACCTCCACAGCAGATCAGCACAAACCTGTGGAAATTCCTGATCCCACACAAGACAGGAATGGCATCCCAGGGACTGGGGATTCACAGGCCACATGCACCAAACCAAGTACTGCTGGTGGCACAGCTTTCCACATATATGGTCCTGTTTTCCCCTGGATCGACCTTCACACAAGGGAGCAGAGCCAAGCACTGAGATAGATACAACGTAAATCTCTYCCAGGCACAAAGCTCACAGATGTAGAGACCTGAAGCTGCTGAAGATAGCTGTGCTTTGCATCAAGGTTTGTGACACGCTGTGACCTTAGAAATAACTGGAAAAAAAMCAGTCTCCAACTCCAAAGAGCTACTTTGAACAGGAGACATTATAAATGGCAATAAAACAGTGGAAATAAGACAGTTTCACACCACTGTCTGCTATTGGAACCATCACCACTACAGAAAGAGAACACCTTGAACAYGTACAGTAGGAAAAGTATATTCACTTTTATAGTATAATGCTTTTTAAAAAAAAAATGTTTATCTTCAGCACTATACCAGAGGTAAGCAAATCAAAGAACGCAAAAATTTACAAAAGACATAACTATTTAAACAGCCCACCTTCCCATAATATTACTTTTTAACCCACACTCAATTCACTAAGTATTTCACACTCAATAGCTTCTAACACTGTAAAATGTATATCYATACACATATCTTTGTGCAGGATTAAAGAAAATAGATATGTCAAAACCCAAGAAAGCAAAAAACTAAAAAGTTAAAACTAAAACTAAAAAATTACACCTTTTTGTCTTCCATAAATTGGAAGACAAAAAGGTGTAATTAAGAATGGAGATGCCCCAAGGTAGAGTTTGAATCCTACACTGAAACCAGAGACAGACTGATTTTGTTATTTCTGAGTTTGAAAATATAAAGTTCCTGTATGCAAGTCTCATCCTCCTGTTACCCCCGCATAAGCTGTTTTACCCACATCTAGAACCACCTGGAAAAATTTCTCCTCTCTTCTGGGCTTCCCAGCCCCCAAAAAATCCTTGAAATTCCATCCTTCAACCCAGACTGGAAATGTCACGCTGTAATCAGATCGGCAACCTGTCTCCTCTGGGACCCTGCCAGTGCTTTAGAGAAAGACCTGATTATTCCATAAAGCACTGGAACAACCACTCCATCCTCACTCTGCTGGACAATGCAGAGGCTGACGTGCCCTCATGTCCAAGCTGTGTTATGTCTGTGGCAACCAGAGTCTTCCACATGTCCTCTGCAGATTCAACTCTGGACAAAAAGACATTTGTAAAATGCAGAACAGTCTGTACCAACATGCACTGGCATCAAGTTCCACACACAATGACACACAGGAAAACTCCCCTGCTTTCAGTTTGAATTCAATGCACTCTGAGGGAGTCCTTTGGTGCAGGCTCCAAGCACACCCCAAATTCTCTCACAAACATGTTATTTGGAGGCAGCATGCTCTTGCATGGACACATCACATGCTGTTTCATCACTGCCSAGCTGGCACTGCTCTCTCCCAGAGCAGTCCACACTAAGTCATGGATGGCACAGTTTAAGCAGATGACTCAGCATACCTAAGGGGTACCTTGCCTCAGCTCCTGCCAATTCAGTAGATAGAGCTCTTAAGAGCACTACTCCCTCCTGCGTTTTATGTATTCCCACAGCATTTCATTATCCAAACAGCATCATCACCTTAACCAAAATTCAGTTACTGAATTGAAGCTGGTTCATTTCTGCTGAGTATTACTCCTGGCTAAACCAAGCCGAGCTTCCTGTCGCAGTTACCAGTGAACACAAGTAAAGCCTATTTAGTGCTAAGCTTAACACTACAGCAGCTCCTCAGAGCCAAAACAAACTCAGGCTTGCCAACTGAACTGCTCATGCAGATACAACTCTTGAGTAATCATTATTTATTCTAATAAAGAAAACACCATTGCATTAATTCTTTTGAAGACTCTTACTCCTTGATAATAACTTACACTTTTCTGAGAAAAAGAAACTTTTCTGAGAAAAAGTAACCACTTCTCTCTTCTGTGAGACTGGTCCTCTGGTACATTAYCTACTTCAAAACCTCTGACACTTGGAAATTAAAAATAAATCAACAACTTAAATTAAATTAACAGACAACAGTAAAGCAACTCCTAAGGATTACCAGATACCCATAGTACAAATCTACCAGCAGCTGAACCTCCTCCATTCCTGTCTAGTGCCAAACAGACAAATTTTTGCCAGTGTTTCAAAAAACCTTTTTGTTTTCTACTCCAGTGTGCTCATTGTAATAAACAGTATTTCTGAAGGCACTTAAATAGTTTTCTTCTTTTCCCTGACGAAATACTTTTAAAAGTCCTGAATATCATTTTAGGGAAAAACTAACCTGACAACATGTGGGAAGCCCTGACCAGCTAAAAGTAATGTGTTTTTTTACAAGCACCCTGTGTACTGCCAACTTCATGGTTCATAGAAAAGGGTAAATTACATTAGCTGTGTTTTCCATACCCACTTCCACAGAAAAACCTCTGAAAAATTTTCAAGAGARAGGGAAAGTCCTGGCCAGAGAAGAAAAGGTAGAAGAAAAAAAGCTTCTTACCTCTGCCTGGGAAGCTCCATGAACAACACATACCATAAGGCCAGAAGAGTAAATGCGACAGATTCAGGGGTTTTTTCCCTTTCCTGTTCGCTCTCTCGAGCTCCCCAGTAAACTCTGCTGGCAGCAAGGGCCCGACTTCCTCATTCCTGCTCCGCGCATGCGCACTGCCAGCACCACCCAGCACTGCCCACAGCACGGAGCCCCAGCTCAGAAATCCCCACCCAACCACAACCTGCACGTCTGTACGTAATGCATATTCCAGCCCTTCCTTCAAAGCCTTAGCTGGCTTTAGCAGCTGGGTAATAAAGCTCTTACAAAAAGAAGCAAAGATAAAATCATGAACATCGTCAAAACCATGCCCCTAAGTAACCGAAGCTCAGTTMAATTGGATTCAAGATCTACTTTCTCTTCTCCTCAGTAATTTTTGACTGTGAAAACAAAGGGAGAAATTTATGTCATTTCAGGCAAAAATCTCTCTTACTTGGTAGAGTCAGTGAAGTAACTTAGGAAAATGGGGCCAGTTAAGGACAAGATGTTACTCCTTATCTGAAGCTTCCTGCCTAGTAATGACACAAGGAAAACAAGAAAACCAAAGCATCAACAGAAGCAACCTCCCCAACAGAAGCTCTGAAAGCAATTTACAATGATTTAAGCTTCCCAACATCCTGTGAGGCAAGACCTCATGTCTTCCTACAGAAAAAACTGTTGAATGAAGTTATTTATATGGTGTTTAACAGGAAAAACATGGAATGAAACCTGATATATCATTTTCTTGACGCCTGTTCTCACCCAACCACCATTAGGGTCACGAACATTAAAAAACAACATGTGTAGACAAAATTTAAGTGTTCTTGCTCATGCCCTCCAAAATATAAAACCTGCATGTGAATAAAACCATAAATTTTCAGGGAAGATATACAGAACCAGCTTCATAATTTCTGGTTGATATTATACATCCCTTACTGCTTATTTAAAAGAGGAAATTTTTATATATATATATATATATATATAGACACACACATATATACACATAATATCTATCTATAATTTGTATATATATATCTAAATAGCAAAATGGTTTTATCATCTACCACCTAGAAATTTTTTTCTACCAATAGATGATAAAGTCCAGGGAGTTAATAGCAGACAACAGCTCTATAACATGTTCCTTTCACTTCAAATTAGGAGTTCTTGCATTTGTCAATGAAAGCTCTAACATTAACACAATTATTAAACCAATATTTAAAAAATCAAGGAAAAACCAAACAGATTAATAGAAGAAAGGCAGAAGGCACTTCAAAAATCCCCAGTAGCGTTCAGGACAGGGACTTCGGTTCAACGGGTCAAATTCTCAAGAGCTCTCAACCCTGCTGCCAAGGAGGCAAGCTAATAATTTGCTTTACCCAGAGAAGACACATATTTTAAAAAGCCATGACAAAGACAAAGAGGACAAGCTTGTTGAAGTCTTCAGATTCAAGGGTACAGACAGATATTACTTCTCAGTGTCAGCTAGAGAAGCCACTACTCTTTCTTTCCCATTCCTTCCTAAGATATTCCAGTTGGACTGGTTGCATAGTTGTCCAAGCTSAAGTTTTAAACATAGATCTTCATTAATAAACACAGGTAGGCAGAAATGTGGGTGGACAGCAATTACACAACCAATACCTCATTTTAACTAAAACAAGGCAACAAATCAGCCACACAAACAGCTTGTCTAAAATAGCCCCAAGTAGTAGACTTGAGGAGGAGAAAGCAATTGAAGTGAGTAGTGTTCTGGATCACCAAGACCAGTGTTGTTCTTTTCCATGCAAGAACAATCTACAGTTACCTGACAACTACTACTACAGGCATCTGGTAGATGAAAATGAAAAGTTGAGGAAAAGAGAGAAGATTTTGGTGTCACTGCAATGTCTTTATCCTTCCTTAGTTATGAATCATTGAGAAGACCCAGCACAAGTCAATGAAAAAGCAAGCATTAAAAAAAGCAATCTAACAAAAAGGTATAAAGTACTGCTTGCCACCTGCTCAGAAACAGCTTTTCCCCCCATTTAATTCAGCAGCTCTAATTCTGCTTTGGTGTCAGCGACACTACAGCTACATTAACATTACAACTGCAATGGCAAACAATGAGACAGAAGGGCAGACTTACAGTCTGGCTGGAGATACTGGTCAAAAACTGTTCAAAAAGCCCTCTAACCTATAATACAACCTTTAATAATTATCCCCCACCCCCTGCTCCCCAGCAAACTTAAGTAAGAATAGGAAAGGAAAAAATCCAGATATTTTTCTTTTTTTGTAGTGAAATGTGAAAATATTACTGAAAATTTTTATTTTATAAACTTACAAGGCAAGAATCAAGCAATAGTCTGAACTTCCTCCCCACCTCCTTCCCCTTATGTCCAAGTGCTGGCATTACACTTGTCACTCCTATTTATTTGTTTTCAAACTGACAGACTTAAAAAAAACAGGCCTTCCATATGACAAAAATTCCAGGTGCAATAGTAAGGAAATGCTGAAATATACTGTAAGAGCAGTGTTAAGTGAATAGAACTGCTACTGCCCAGCATAGGCCATAAAAGGCTTCTATTTCATTGTTATTGAAAGTGTAAAACAGAAATTTAAAATCCCATTTTATGAAGAACTCCACAGGTGTTAAGCAAACATTCTCTGTGTCCACCTGAAAACTTAAGTCTCAGGATTTCTTYATAGTGTTTTCTTCTTGCTTCTCATTTCTCTGATTGGGAGGTGGCTTTTCTTGTAACTTGGTAGATGTCACCCTTATTTTAAAAATAGATGTCAAATAACTCCATGTTAATAACATATAATAAGTGCTGTTTACATAACTACTCTAATAAAACTTCAGTTATTCTATTTACCTTCAAAGCAATTTATTTTGGAAGACTGCATTTAAACATAAAAAAAATCTCTTAATAACAGCAGAAAGTCAAGAGCAGTGAAAATTAATGAATTTTTAAAMAAAACTACCAATGTAGTTGCTTGTTTGTCTGTTTAATGTACAGTTCATTTTAAACATCATCATSATAAAATGGGCTATTTTTTTCTGTGTTACATGCAAAGCCACCTCTAGACTACTGTGAGGTTATTTCAAAAGGCAATGGAGCACCTCGTTTTTGTGGCACATATACTTTACCATAGTGGGAGTTCACAGTGACAGAGAATATTTTTTCACCCTCTGAGCCTTATTGTATTTCTATTCATTACACTGTTCTCACAAAGATTTTGATACAGAATTATTGAACTATATCAGCTTCAATAAATCAGATCCTTTACTTCATGCACCTGTTCAGTCAAGCATGTGATATCATTTCTGCATTATGATGAAACAGAATGGCACCACCAGCTTCAGAGAAAAGATGCCCATTTACAAACAATGTGCACAGCAAAACGCTTTTGTGCCCACCACAACACAGCAGTTTTAACAAAAACTTGAGGTGGGCAGCCTGAGGAGCTGCTAAGAGAAGATAATCCAGGTTTTCCTCATTTCTCTCTCAGATCAGTCAAGTCTAGCTGCTAAGAGAATTGTTAAACATTATTGAAACAAGTGCCCTTGTGGCCAAGAAGGCCGATGGTATTCTAGGATGCAATAGGAAGAGCACTGCCAGCTCTCCCAGGGCTGATCCTACCCCTGCTGTGTCGAGGTCTGGACTCCTCAGGGCAGGAGAGACCTGGAGCTCCTGAAGCAGGTCCAGAGGAGGCTGAGGAGATGAGGAAGGGCGTGGAGCAGCTCTCTCGAGGGACCTGTGGCTGTTCAGCCTCCAGAGCAGACCCAGCTGACAAGGGCCCTCATCCCCCTGTGTCCCTGTCTGCAGGGAGGGCTCAGAGCGAGGACCAGGCTCTGCTCCCTGGGACCCAGCAATGGCACAAGAGACCATGGGCAGAAATGGATGCCCAAGAAGTTCCACCTGAMCGTGACCAAGAACTTCTTTCCCGTGCAGTGACCAAGCACYGGAACAGAGACCAGAGAGGCTGTGGAGTCTCCCTCACTGAGGATATTCCAGACCTGTCGGGACACAATCCTGTGCCATGTGCTCTGGGATGACCCTGCTTGAGCAGAAAGGTGGGACCCAGTGACCCACTGTGAGCCCTTCCAACTTGATCAACTCTGATTCTCTGAAAATACCCAAGCTGTAAACAAAGAGCAAATCACAGCCACTACCTACAAGCATGATACTTCAAATGAGAATTAGCACAGCAGCAACAGAATGTAATCTCTCTGAAAAAACTAATATGTGTTAATCGCCTTAGCCTTGTGAGGACCCAGCATCCAGACTCATATTTGCATTCTACAACCAAGGTAGAAAGATACTGAAACTTTACCTATTTAGCATTTCCAGTGCATTTTCAGATAATAGGCTTAGAGAAGGTCCTAAGCCACTTCACACAAAGTACTCTTCATGCTCATGCTTCATCTCTACTATGGAAACCTTAGCCTATCCAAATCAAATTTTCTTCCTTCTCACATTCACTCCTAAAAGGTTCCAAAAGATGTTCCAGATCTGTTAAAATGGTTAAGAAGTCCTGGAAACAAGGGAAAAAATGTGGGAAGCACAGAAGAAGGAACTTCAAGGCAGACACCTTTAGCATCAGTAGACTTGTCAAGTTCTTAGGTGTAGTTTCATAAGCAGCTTATTTGGGCACAACCAGGGCAACACAGACTTTTTAYGTATTTCTTAATTAATGGAAGCCATCATGAAAGTATTGCCTAAATTTTAACTAGCTACCTAAATGTAATTCAGCAGTCCTAACAATAAGGATGGCTGCACTAACAGGCTGGAATGATGAGAGTAGGTGAAATGGAATAAGGAATATGAACAATAATTTGYGGAATTGTTACTTTATACTTAATCCACACCAAAATTATCTAATTTCAAAAACAGTGCAAGATTTAAGCAATGCTTAATGGTGCAAGTTATGCAAATACAGTCAAAGCCATCCTTCCAGCTCACTGCAGTTACAGCACCTAGTGAAGTACTGTCCAGAGAATGCTCTAGCAGTCCGTAACTCACATCACCTTACTGCCCCTAGAACCTAGCTGCAAACAAGGAAGCAATTGTAAATGCTACAATAGTTGATACAAAAATAGCTTACAGGGCCCAAACAAAACYAGACATACTTCTTTGCTGAATCCTGTAATAGCTTCACTTGCAAAAATAGCAGGAATATTACTCATCTGTGAAACTCATGTTCGTTATCTTATTCTACCTGTTTTCATGACAGAGACTGCAATTGTATTTTAATAACACAACCTAATCTACACTACAGCTCTGGAGTCATCCAAGGTCAAGAGGCAGCTGTGGCAGAAATGGCACCGAGCCTGAAGAATTTCAGCTCTCTTGTTAACAACTGCATAAATAAAAAATTAGCTAGTCAACACACTATACAAGATTTTCTCCACATCTCTAACAGATTTGATGTAAAAATCCAAACACTATTCAGCACTGACAAGCCTGCTCAAGACTTTTAGGCAGTGTTAAATTACCATTCACACAGAGCTTAAAGTCTTTAGTAGCAGCAGGAGAGGTCACACAACTGTTGCTGAAAAGCAGGTTAATTCAGGTACGTCTGACTCAGAATGTAATTGAGCCTCACTTGCTTTAAATGATACTGGCAGCCGGTGATTAAATTTGTAGCACTGCTAAAAAAAGCAGTTCCAGAGGCTAAAAACAGCCTGGGGCAAGGTACTCCTTTTGAATTAGACTTTTCAGGCAACCTTCAATTACATGAAAAAAATCCCATCCTTAAATATTTTGCAGCCATTGTGCCAGTCTCACCTTCTAGATTTATAAAAATAGAATCTTTTCTTTGCAGCTTGACAACAATATTAAAAGTCATGTTAGTTTAACACAATCTGGCTTTTAGTGGGGGTGGAGGAAGCCACAGAGGTTGCTTCTGAAATAGAAGCTCCTCGAAATTTCTACCATGTCCAGCAGAGCCAATCCCTAAAGGCTCTGACAATGGACATATTGGCTGGCCCAATGAGGGAAGTTAGAAACGCCTCTGTGATGACACAGTTAAAAAGAAAAAAGGGAACTCAATTCCTCTTCTGCCTCTCTGAGGGGTAGTGAGAGGGGCCACTGGGCCCCTTCCCAGCGTGGCCATCGGGGCCACGCTGCTGGGGGGACCAYCCTGGTACCACGAGCAGCCATGCAGCCGAATCCACCCAGTCGGGGCTAGCGGCGGGAGCAGCCGCACAGCAGCTGGTCGAAATCGGCGCGGCGTCACACGGCCATTTCGGCTTGGATCACAATGAACTTGACTTGCTTAGCTGCTTTTAGCCATGCTGGGAGCAGAAGGGCAGAAGAGGCAGCAGCAGCTTTTCTTTTTCAGTGCCCTRTATGAGGAGAGGCGCTGAGTGAAGCCAGCGGCTGGTGTTCACACGGCGCTGGCAGGGACCACACGACCATGGCCAGCAATTCCTGATGCACTCCCYGGACAGAATGAGTGCTGTGGAACTCTATAAAAACTTTACAGTTGATAAAACTTGATAACAAAGGAACCTACGGACACCAACTCTCTTCAGAGTCAGAAAAAGGAGAAGGTGAAGACATGTGAGGAGARCAACRTGGTGATACTAATGYTGGTGAAAAGGAGGGAGGTGGAGGAGGAGGTGCTCCAGGCACGGGAGCTGAGATTCTTCTGCAAGCCATGGTGAGGATTCTAACACCACAGTTTCCCTGTAATTCATGAAGTGCATGGGGAAGATGCASAACTCACCCACAGTCTGTGGAAAAAAAAGATGCTCGCAACAGAGTGTGTGGATGCTGAAAAGCCGTAATCTAGCGAGAAACTTGAAGAGAGACAGAGARAACCCTTGCTTCCAGAGACAGAGGAAGAGGAGCCTTGCTTTTATACTAGAACAGCTCATCCTTAAAAACTACATCCCACAAACTAAATGGCCCATGAAAAACAGTTGTGGGAAGACTGCTTTGCCCATGGGAGGGACTCACATTGCAGCACATTGGGCAGGACTGCTGCTCGTGAAAATCAGAATCACCTTTGAAAAGTTCAAGACAACTGTCTCCTGTGGGAAGGACCCCCCAGCATAACAGAAGAGACTCCTTCCCCTAAACAAASTAAAGAAAAGATTTTTAGAACTGACAAACTGACTATAAACTCCATGTTTTGTCTCCTTGCACGTCAATGATGGAAAGAGCTGCGGGGGTGAAGGTGTTCTAAAGGTTTATTTTACTTCTCAYTATCCTCTTTTAATTCAGTTAATAAATTTTTCTTTATACCTTTTAATTTTTGAGCCTGTTTTACCCTTAAGAGTGTYTTCTCCTAAGCCTTATCTCACCTCATGAGCCTTTTAGTTGTTCTTTCCTCCTCTTCTGCTCAACTATAGAGAGGAGAAAAAACGAATAGTTTTTTTGAGTGTTTTTTTTTTGTGGGTACCTGGCTTCTAGCCAGTGTCAAACCCACGACAAAATTACCCACTGTTTTAGTGAGTGGTAACAAAAGGCTCAGTTCTCAGGGTTTCCATTAAATACCTACTCTTAAACCAGTAACAAACATGTCAGGCTTAAYCACAAAAATGAAAGCTGTTGCCTTACATTTTTTAATAGAGCAAACAACTTAAGATAGTCATGTGTAAGAGAAGAAAACCCAACCCCCAACATGCCAATGATCTTCCCATCAGTAATGGATAAGAGGTTTATTTATTTTTTGCAAGAGCCTGAATTCAACTGGGAAAAAGAATATCCTACATCCTCATATTAAGAGGTTTTGAATTATAATCCTAGTTATAGAAGTTTAAAGTTATCTAACTTGAAAATCATTCAATCAAGAAA
The DNA here is from genome assembly GCA_014549065.1 of Cardinalis cardinalis. NCBI lineage: Eukaryota > Metazoa > Chordata > Aves > Passeriformes > Cardinalidae > Cardinalis > Cardinalis cardinalis. The sequence continues at coordinate 115,922 of JACDOX010000071.1, forward strand.
GCAAAATGCAATAATCCTGGGAGTAATCTACTAAAAATCCAGTGCCAACTTGATGAATTTTGCTGCTTATGACTTGTAAAAACAGTTCTCCTCCAAACAGGGAAYACTGTCTTTTAAAAGAAAGTCCTCTTACTTAGTGCTTACTTTGCATGAGACTYATTCTAAATAGAGCAGTCCACAAAGACTTTTTCTCATTCCCAGTCTTCAAAGATATATTCATCTCTAAAAACATATTACAACTATATTATTGCAGTATCTGCAACCAGAGGGATGTAAAATAAAAAATACATGGGATAGTTTGTGAAATTGTATCTCACAAACTACTGCCAGAGTTGTGTTACTAAAAAGCACACAGATCTACACAGCATGCTGAACCAGCTTAACTTTTTAAAAGCAAAGAATAAACTTGCAGTAGTGAACTTTATTCACAGAAACTTACACTTCACTCAAAGAAAACTAAGATACTGGACTAGATAAGGCTTATCTMGYCCAATATCTTAAGATAAGACTGAAATATGCTCAGAAAGAAAATAACAGTAGCTGCAAAATCAAGCAACTCTGTACTTCATCTGGGTAATTTAATTTTCATTAACAATCTCCTTGAAGTAGTGACAGCCCACCATGAGATTTTAACAGGCACTGTCCCAGACTGCCATGAGACCACAAGTGATTGAGCATTTGCACACCCTGACTGCAGTGCTACCTTGTCCAGCACCTTGAGAGTACAGAGTACACCTGATCAATGTTTTACAGTTATGGCACACATGAACTACTCAAAAAGATCCTTCCATGTTTCAAATCTCCTGGTTTTAAGAGTCTTAAAAATAGAACTCAGCTGCCCATTGCACCACTGTCRCTGCAGTCCAAGCCATGACAAATGACAAGCCAGCCATGTACAGCCAATATTTGCATGATTTGATAATTTAAATTTCCTCTGACTTGTGTTGTGTAAGCCAGGTTAAACAGCAGATATCCAATATATGGCAAGGTAAGAAAGGAAATCTAAGCATTGAAACTCTTACCACCCTTTACACATACTCCTGTATTCAGTCACTTGCTGTTTTTGGAATAAAAGCAATGACAGTATGCTAAAACCTAATGAGACAAACAATTCAAGAGAGAAAATTCTAAAAATGGTTAAGCCAGAGGCAGCTGTAATAGCACTACTGTATTCCTCATAACTSCACTGGGAATTATTCAGCATGCAAAACCTTACAAGAACAAAGCATTTAAATGTATTTATTAGCATACTYGAGTCACTGGATTTCCATAGGCTTACTGTCCATTTTTATTCTGTAATGACAACTCACATAGCAGCTTGTCACATCAACATCACTGACTATTCCCTCTTCTCAAAAGCTACACCAAGTTTCTGAAATTACATTAATGAATTATCAGATSTGCTTGAAGGAAAGAATTGCTGTCACTCACTTCCCCATCTAAAGGCTCCCAATTACTGTCAAATAAACTGCTAAATAAGCAAGGGCTTTTCCCCCCTTTTGTCCTCTCCTGGGGAAGGACAAGCCACATTTTTATTTATCAGGTGAATGAATACCTGTATTACTCACAGGAAGACACTGTAGAGGGTTGGTTTTTTTTTTTTTCCAATTGAGATTTTAGTTAAAATATAYCTGTGACTGTTTTAATACCTGGTGAGTAATCCTGACTCCACACCCCTTTCCTCTCCCATAGTGCCTAATGTGACAGCCACATCATCACATCCTCAAATGCCAAYACAAGGATTTCTGTGGAAGCCTTTGCTCCTGGTATGTCCTGAAATCACCCACACCATGGCCAAGCTTCAATTTGACAGAGCTCAAGTTCTGTTCTCAACTGGCCTAGTAAATCTAAAAACTCACATAAAAACTGCTGTGAGCACAGAATTCTCCTCAGAAACACACCCACAGACATCCCCACCCCGCCCCTGAGTGCTATTTTGCAGGAAGCATTTGACAGAAAAGTTCCACTGAGAAAGGAGCGACCAGAAAAGCTTACTACAGATCTCTGTTTGCTGAAATCATGTAAATCCTCAGATTTACAGAAAATCAGGCAGGAAATACCGCATTTCTATGAACTGCAGTGCAGATGTTGACACTTAGGTTATTCTGCCTTAACTGATGAATTTCCAATACTCTTGGTAAAGGAATGAATGCTAAAAAAAAAAGCCTGAAAGCTACTTGCCAGTGTTGATACCACCTTATTAGAACTATTTTTATTTTTTCCTTTTTGCAAATGCTACAGAAATGAGAAAGAACATCATGCAWTAAGGACAGATGAAAATTTTGCCAAGTTTCCCCCTACTAAGAATATATTCTGCAAAAATCACACTGCTCAGAGAGAAGTCCAGTCTTAAGTCTCGTAATAATTAGAGAAAAGGAGTAAATTTAGTACAAGTATAACTTAAGGGATTTATTTTGATTTGCAACCAACTGGGCTGTGCCTTTTTGCTTCCTGGTTAAGGAGTTTGAGAGCTTTGTGCACAGCCTTTTACGTTAATATTTTAATAAAAATTAAAAGTATCTTGCACTCCAACAGAAACTTTTATGCCAACAGGCAAGTCACCAGTAAAATGCTAAGCAGCATCACTGAAGGAAAAACCAAAAAGCTCAGTGTCCCAATGCATTTTGGCACAAGTTAGAACTAAGTTATTCCACATACCTTCACTCTCTTCACTGTTATCAACAGGGAACCTCTTCTTAAAAAAGAGATGGGATGGTATAGAGGGTTTCTRAACACAGCCAAGCCTTACTTTGAGCACTTTTCTGTGCACTGAAATTATTCATGCCCCTGAAGATTCTTAACACAAATACATCCTTAAAATGGAATAAAATGTTCAGGAGACAAAACCAGATGCAATCAATGYGAGATGTCTTCAAACCAAGAAATGGTTYTGTAAAAACTACAAAACAGTGGATAAGCAGCATTAAAAGGTAGGATGAAGGAGGTATATTCAGCTGGCATGATTTAATACAGCACACAAGTACAGGAAACTAACAATCCACACACAGGTTAGCAAGCCCAGAAGACAATCCTGCTGGCTCACACCTCTTCAGTAGAATCTGACAATAGCTGGCAACAGTCACACTTTAAATAGTCTGGTCTACTCCAAACAACCAAAGTTTAAGCAATTCTCACTGCTCTGAATAACATTTTCTTTCCACTGTTATGATTCACTTACAAAGAAGTTACAGTGTCAATCTTCTATCCATAAGGCCTGGTTTAAACAAGGAAGACTAAAATTCAAATTGACTATAGGTTTTTGCAGCACTAATAAGGTCTCATTTTTAATTAWTTCTACAGGAGGCCTTCTAACACAATTAAATGGCAGAATGACTCATAAAACAGGAAGGACAGCCTGAGTGCCTTTGGCTTAACTAACCCAGTCCATCTCATCTGGCCAGTTCAGCCTAACTTATTTTTATCTTTCTCCATGTCTCCTTTCAAATTTACAACAAGAAGGTGGTCACAATATTCCCTAACTTCTCATCAGTTCCAGAGGAAGCAGTGATGTTTCAACAGTCCTCAGTAAATTCTAGGAACAAAGAGCACCACAGATTGCTCCATTATCCAAACCACCTATCCTGAAACTCTGAACTATAAAGAAATGAAACTCAGAGGCAAAAAGCCATTTCTGTTACCTGCATTAGCTGGCTAAATTGATGAGTGGCTCAGAGTGGAACAAAGTTAAATGAAACAAACAAAAAAACAAAATAGAGGAAAAATAGAGAATACCAGAGAATGAAAGATCATTACAGAAAACAGGAGAGGTAAAGACAACCACGCATCCAGGAGAAAAATCCTACAAAGAAAACAGCATTTTAGTAAGCAAAGAGATAAACTCCTTAGAGAAAAGTTATTTCAAGTCTGGAAAGGTACATCAGAGTGGTATTACCTTTGCCATTGCCCTACTAATTTATGAGACTTTGCCCTGTTCTCATCTATTTTTGATCCAAAATCCACATTCCCTCAAAGCTAGCAAGACCAAGAATTACTGTCCTTCAGAGCTGCTAAATAAGAGCAAGCCATTTTCCAGCTTCCAAAACTTTCTGGATTTTGTCTACCCATACAATAATTAACAACAGTGCAAGTGCTAGTGACAATTTCTGTATGATGATAAACAGCTATTTATCAAGATCTTTCCAATGTGATTAATTAGTTGTGTTTACATTAGGGGACTGGTGATTCGGTATGAAGCCCCTCAGACATGTCTAGAACCAACTTCCCAGATGCTCTAGCAGAGCTCAAGAAATACATGTGCAACATCATACATAGCTGTGAAGACTTTTCATTTGTAGAGGGTTGAGGTTGAGATTTGCTTCACAATTCCTWCTCTTCCTTCCACACATAGATTGTAAAGCAAGACAGCATGTTGCTATTTCCTATCTCCTCAAACCACCTCAATCTGTGGCACAAAACCCAAGCTTGATTTTTGTACAATGAAATAGGAATTYTAAATTGTGACACACCACAAACAGAGATGATTGCTTCAGTGGACTGAAGGAGATTTTTCAAGATCTCATTAGCATAATGTTCACTTATAAAGGCAGGGGAATTTTCTACTAAGCCTCCCAGAGAACAGCTTATATCCAGAAAGGTGAAATTTAATTATCATTAGGCCTGCATAATTGCCAGAATCATTAATGGTCACAAAATAATGGTTATGCAACATGCCACAATTTGGGAACGATATATAAGCTAATCAAACTCATTTTCTACAATTTGCTTTACAATTTGGTTTCCATTGATTTCAAGGTCTCTCCTTCAGTTCTCGCATCTTAGCACAGAATTGAAAAAAAAAACCACCCAGAGGACAAAACACTTTATCTTGCTGTACTGTGAGTGGCTGGATAATGAAATCCTAACAGTTCCATTTGTTGGWACAGTTCTAACATCAAATAGCACCTCAAGGACTTCCATTCTAAAGTGGTAACAAAAGGAATGGAGGTGAAGGAGAAAAAACGGAAAGAATGTGACTTACAGGAAAAGTAAGTCAACAGTAAGAGTTTTATTTCAGTCACTTTAAGGGCATTTATATTACACAGTGACTGTAGTAAGACATGGAGAAGTTACTAATTCAAACACAATTGCTACAGAAAGTGAAGAGTGCCAAGTCATTATGAGTAACGTTTACTCTAAAAACAAAGCACAGAGAAAGTTAAATGCTACTGAACACTGGGAGTGCTCCACAGAACTTGGTTTATTAACAAGCAGGTAATCAAGACCATCCTCTGTGGCATGAATTTAAATTCATTCCCTTTGTAATACCTTCCCTGAACCTTACTCCTTTTGCCCTAAAGGTAGCATCTAATTTTGAGATGGGGAYCAACACTGGCTGACACAATTTATCAAAAATATTTAGTTGCAAGTCTCTGAAAACCTCCAATGCACAGCAAAGAGGTGAGATTCCTGCCACTCTAGTAGATGTCACCTTTGTAAATAGCAAGGAAGTTGAAAGTTGCAGTTGAAAACCCTTCCAACTAGCTCACTATCTGAACTAAAGTAATCGCTCCAAATGAGTTCTGGAGAAAGTGCTGAGAAGACCTTTAGATCCAAGCTAGAAATATTCCTGCTCCATCAGCTGATCAACCAGCATTTCGTTAACAACAACGGTTTAAAAGCAACCATACCTCAACTTTCAAAGCTTATCCTGACAGAATCTAATGAACACGGAAGCATCCTGGAAAATAATTACATTTGGAATGTCCAGATTTTTATTTAAGATTAACAGCCTGCTTTGAAAGAGTATTTAATTAGACAATTTTAAAARCACCTATTAAACTGTAATAGTAGAGAGATGAGACCAACCAGACCATCCATATTAAACCAAACACAAACTAAAACATTTCAGCTACACCAAACACTTTGTTCCTTCAGTTGTCTTGTAGCTGAAGCAGTCCTGTCTCAGATSAATATAACATGCACACCACAAACACCAGGAAATCAGTAACTGAAAATTAATACTTCAAAAAGTGGTTTTGCAAGCAATCTCTAGTGAGAGGGTCTACTCAGCCAGAGGCAAGAACAACTTGTCCTTATGGTGGTTTTAGTGACCATGGCTGGAAGGCATAACCGTCAATAAATCCTTCAGCTTCTGTAATGTTGAATTCCAGACTCACCACAGTGTTCCCTGACACAAACATTCTCTTCTGTGTTCTTTGTATCAAATTACATGGCAACTCTGTCACAATCTATGTGAAGCAAGTGAAAGATCTGTTCCTCCAGCAACACTTCCACTACTTTTCAGTTTAACTGCATATCTTCCATTTCTTATGTAGCAGAAAAAGAAAAAAAGAATCCTTTTGTGTGTCAAAACAATCCTCTTCCCTTGTCTCCCCTCTCCTCCTCACATCTCTCTCTCATATGAAGATTTTTGTCCACATTCCTAAAAATGTCTTCATTCTAACAAGGCAGCTTACATTGTACGTATAGGTAGAGGCCTATATAAGCTACAATGAAGTGATAGAGATCTTATTCTCCATGTGATTTTTAGGATTCCTGAAATACCTTTTTTTTCCTGGGGGAAGAAAACCTAACCTAGCATGTGGGGCAGAAGTTTTCTTGTAAAAGTCTGCATGGGATGTTCAGGCCCTTTTGTGTATGCACATATGCCCTGATGCATATGAGAAGTCATCCCTAACCACTGGAAGTTTCCCTTAGACCCCCTGCAGCTGCCCCACTTCTCAGTCCATTAGAAAGGAATCTCAATGTGAGGCCAGGACACTCACCATACCYGCATGAAACACCCTCTACACTTTCTAACACAAAGCAGTGCACAACTGGTACTGCCTCTRACAACATACATTTACAGCAAATTACTTCGAATTCTTGCTATTTCTATCACCAAAATCTCTTTCTTCTCCAGCTGATAGCACCAAATATGTTGCTACCATGCAGTAACAGGAAAGCTGTTTCCTCAAGCACTCTAACCAGAAATTATTTTTGTATCAGAAAAGTCTATTTATAAAAAGCCATCAGGACTTTTGCACCTTCTTGCCCATTAACCTACTTCCACAAATAAAAAACCTCATTAGGAAATCGGTTAGCCCTTGGAAATCTAATACCATTTCAATTTTAACTGAACTGGTAATGAAGAAAATGAGACTGATGCAAAAAGTAATTACCAAGAGAYGCACTTCTTCAGCAAAACAAGTGGTCACACTCAGTGAGGGGAAYTGCACCTAACTCTGGGCACACTGTGGAACCTGTGCTCAGAAAGGAAAGTAACATAACGTAGGCAAACATTTGTGCCTTTCTTTCTCAGCTAGCAGAGTCCCTAGAGTTCATTACTGTAACAGAGCCTACATGGAATCGTGAAGGTCACACTGAAATTTCAGTCAGCGCAGTGTGTTTATATAATAATCTTTCACAATAGCAGCATATTATAGATAGTGGTTTCCCACTTGTTACATTGTACAGTCCAAGCCATCAACTTCAAACTACTAATTCCCCTATGCTTTATCTGCCATGTACTTGGAGTCAGATTTGTTTTTCTGGCCCATCAGCCAATGTTACTTGGGATGCTCCAGCAAACAACTACCTGATTTACTGGGTGTGGGAAAAACCACCACAAAACCACACAGACTTTCACCTGCAAAATGACTCAATGAATCCAGGGTGGGAGAGGAATTTTAAACAATGAGTAGGCTTTGCAAAAAAAAAAAAAAAAAAAAGTTTTATAAAGGCCACCTGCCTAAAAGATACCTTATAGTGGTGTCTGCATCACTGTGATTTTTGCGAAGTTTGGGAACCTACATGCAGATGAGTTCTTTCCTTCTAATTCAGCTTTACATATCATACCATTGGAAAGCTATGACTCCACAAGTTCTTTCAAATGGCTGAAACATTTTTCCCCCAGGTTTCCAGCATGTAAACTGTAATTCTTGGTGCAGGTTAAAAAAAAAAAGGTTATTATTCTTCATATCACTACATATTACAGACTGGGAAAGGTCAATTTCCTAAGTATCATGAAACAACCTTTTACAGCACTGGTTAGTTAAGAGATAGAGGCCTTACTTAAATGGGATATCAGTTCTTGCCATCACCATGAAAGGTAGCCAGCATCAGTGTCACCCAAGGCTTCTAAACCCCATACAAAGTAATTAAAGCATTATTTTAATATACACTCAGTGAATCTCAACTTMTGTGATGTTTAATTCAACAAGATTGATAATGGCTCCACCCAGATTGCTGGTGAATCATTGGCAACACATCAGAAGTTTCCAAAAGCATTCCTGCTCATTTCTCTTCATCTGCTTTAGCATGAGCACTTTTRTATAATAATACATGCCTCAAGATGCCCCTAAATTAAAGTCTGTGTTATTAATGTCTGCAATTTCCAAATTCATACGTTTATCTGCTCACTGGAACATTAGTTTTTTAAACTAACAGCACACAACAATCCCATCAGACATTTGTAGAATATTTCATTTTAAACTAAGCTTGTTTGGATACAAGCTGACAAAAAAAAACCCTCACAAAAACGAACAACAAAACACCAGAAACCATACTAGTTACTTCCCACTTATGTCGATGAAGGTTCCTGCTGCTCATAAGTGATTGACAAACTCAAGTCTCTGGTTGTCAAAACAGACTGCTCTGATGGTACCTGCCTTTCTAAATTTCCCTCCAAGCAGCCTGTCAGGCTGTCTGCTTTGACAGACCCTTTTCTAGGACAGGAAGGCAAAGCCATAAGCTATCACWGGGAAAGGAAAATGCGCCTGATAACGTCTGCTTCTATTTATGTTAGTGGGAACCATAATTTCATTATCAGCATTGTGTATTAATGCACTGAGGAAAGCCATGGAGCTCCTGGTGAAGCTTAGAAACTGGCAATAATGTACCAACTGCTCCTAGCACAGGTTATTTATACAGCCATGAAGTCCCATATTAGCTTCATTGACTTCAAACGCAGCAATACAGACATTTATAGCTGACAAAATTAACCACCTCCACATCCTCAWAAGCCTGAAAGAAGTAAGAAAACATAAGTTTAGGAATACATTAACTTCTGCCTCAGAGTATTCCTGTGTTATSTCACAATTCTATAACCAAATAATGTGAATAGAGTATAAATGCTGCATTTATCTTCCAACAGAGTCATTAATTGACAGCATTGCTACACCAGTTACAATGATTAAAGCAGCTCAGCTGCACTCCAGGTTACTTTGAACCCGTTAATTATTTTTGCAAATTTTTAATTTTTCCCCCCACTTCAGCCATTTTCAATATGGCAAAAAAGCACAGAAAACCATAGCTTCGGCTGGAGGAACAAATGATTTGTCACGCATACTTGACTAAAATGTATAAAAAGAACAGATACATTCTGAACAAAAAGGAGTGCAGTGGTAAACAAAACATTCCCAATTCCTAGGGGGAAAAACCAAAACCTGCATCAGTTCCCTGCTTTAAAACAAGACAGACCTCACAATGGCTTTTGAAGACAAAACCTGACACCAGGACATTCCTAACCATCAAAGCAAATTAAATCCCAGCTACACCAACACCGCATCCCCGGCATGAAACCCTACCCACTCAGTGGGGGTAATCCAACAGCCAAAACAATGCTAGGGTGGAAAAACTAGTGCAAGTCAGGGAGATCCTGTGCGGTTTCACCATCGTTTGTCCCCATGCAGAGGGAGCCGCGGCCACCTCGCTCTTCCCTCAGGCACGACAGACAAAAGAGCCACAACCCAGGGCGGAGAGGTGTCCCGGGGACGGGTAGGGCTCTGTCATTATTTTCCCTCCGTCTCTGTTGTTCAACGCGACACACGGACGAGTTTTCTCACGCAGAGGCAGGCAGAGCCCCTGGAAAAAACAACAGCAGGCAGAGGGGGCACACAAAAGCCGCCTGTCCCTCGGCCGCCGCAGCCTGAGGCGATGCCGCCTCTCCCCACCCCCAGCCGGACCCAGTCGCTCTCCGCCTCCCCCCCCATCGGGCACAGCGAACCGCGGTCCCTCCCCGCCTGCCCGAGGCGTTCGGAAATCGAGCCCGGCAGGAGCCTGAGGCCTGGCGAGGCACAAAGTCGCGGAAGTGTTAGAAGTAGAAAGCACCTCTGGAGATCATCTCGTCCCAGCGCCCGCCCCTCCGCCTCCTTTCTCGGCAAGGCGGGCAGAGCTCTCCCGCCCTATTGTTCCCCGCACCCCGCGGCGGAGGCAGCGCACTCACCACGCGGGCCGGGCTTCCTGCAGCGCCCACTGGCCCCCTCAGCTCCGGCACACCGGGGCTGCCACAGCGCCCTGCTGCTGCTCCTCCAGTAGTACACGCGGGCCCCGGGGCAGCGCCGCCATCGCCCGCCGCCGCCCCGCTGCCACTCCGGCAGCGGCCATCTTGTGCGTCGACTGCTCCTCTCACCGCCCACCTCCCTCCCTCCCTCTCCGCACCACCCGCCCCTTCCTGCGCCCGCCTTCCCCCGCAACCGGGACGCGACGGGACGGAACGGGACGGGATGGGGAGAAATAGCCGAGTCACGGCCTGGAGCCCGTGAGGGCAGGGCGGGGGAACTACCGCCTGTCTCGGGCAGGGTACCTCGCGCTCTGTCAGGGACAGTCTCCAATGTCAGATGCCTTCCTCCTTTCAGGTGGGGTCTTTTCCCCTCCCTCTCACCTCCTCTTGTCATAGTTAGCGGGCTCGGGGAAGGAGGTCGAAGCTTTTCACACGGAATGGCTCCTGGGGAGCGCTCTGTGTTTTGGGAGCTAGCTGAGGGCCCCCGCCCGCCATTTTCTCTCCCTCAGGAACCTCTGTTGGCGGACCCTGCSGTTGCCTCATGCATCACACCTTATTGCTTCAAGCCGGTTACTTTCCTTACTTCAGGGAAAAAGAACACAAATTAAGTTCCCTCTTACATGGCCGTACAGGGCAAAATTTTCGGGGTTTTGCCCGCCAGTCCCAAGTGAAGGCGTAGAGACGGACTCCGTGCTGGAGAAGGTTCCCCGTAGCTTTGTGTGCTGCAGGACACAAGTCATCCTTAGCTTTAACCAACACCTCAGGTAAGAGGTTTGGGGACCCTCCAAGCTTTCCTGTATCACAGTCAGAACTAGTTGGGATACAGAGGAAAATTTAAAACGCAATTATAGACTGTCTTGCAGTCACTTGACTTGCAGCATTTACTAAACACGTACTGACTGTCTGACAGTTTTAAATTGTTACAAGTGTGAATTACTTAGCATCAGGAAATTTCAAGATAACATCCACTTGATGCCTGTTTATGAGGGTGTGAATATGGTGCAAAATACTAAGAAAGCTATATTTAAATTAAAGACCCCAAATAGTATTCAGTGGTCCCATTTTATTGCTCATCTATTTTATCATATCTATACCCAGCTACAGGCTCTGTGGGATCAATCCTGCTGTGATGCCATTGTGCAGGATGCTGTGCAGGAAATCACTGCTTTTCTGTTTTCCTTTCATAACACCGTGAGGAGCACCCAGTGTATTATTGTCAGTCCAACCTCTGAAGTGCAGCATTGCATGACCTGGAAATAAAATAAAATAGGGCATTGTCAAGTCAGAAGTAGCCATGCCCAGAGCCAGRGACTCGAGAGAGCAGGCCTGCAAAAGAAAGCTGGGTTGTGACATGCAGACAGAAGCCAAAAATTCCTACACACAGGGAAAAACTACATAGGGCAAGGTTACTCTTCAGCTCCTATTTCTGACTCTTGTACTGACCATAGACAGATTTTCATTAACTTTACAAGAAATGTGGTGCTAGTAACTAAAAGTGTTATTTCTATCTGTTTTACTAAAGAAACAATCTCTATTATTTAGGCTTTTCCACCAAAACAACTTTAATATTTATCAAGGATCAGTGTGTAAATAAAATAGTATTACCAAAAGCTATTAATTTCTGAAAAAGGAGTTTTCTAGCCATAGTCACAGGCATTAAGATCTTACGAACACAGAAGATTAGGATATTAACAAAGAGCACCTTTCACTTAACAAGAGCTTTACTATGAGCTAGAACATAAGTTTAAATTGGAAATATCCAAGGCCAGACTGGACAGGGCTYGGAGCAACCTAGTCTAGTGCAAGTTGTCCCTGCCTGTGGCAGGGTTTGGAACAAGATGAGCTTTAAGGTGCTTCCAACCAGTCTGATATTCTGTACCACAGAAACTTCTCAATCAACAATTGCCATCTTTTGCAAACTCCTCTTTAAATGTTACAGTAGAAATGTGAACCTTGTTGGAGTTGTCAGTGTCCTGATTAGAAGCAGAAGATGGCATTAGGAATAGCTAAAATGGTAGGTRTTCTTTGCAGCCTTAGTTTAATGTCACAGAAGCTAGAAATGGTCAGGCCCTGAATCCTGATACTTCCTAGTTTCTAGCAAGTGATTGTACAGTGTTCTGGTGTTCTGTTCAGTCTGGGTTTTAATATTCCAGTCTGGGGATTTCTACCACTTTGTATTTTGGTTCCTGTATTGTAGAAAGGCTTCATTTTTTCATGTAGTGTATGTTTTCCCTCAACATTTAATTGCATTACTAGTAGGAACATGCTAACAACAATTTGCGGTAGCACAGCATAGGTTACCACAGTAATACATGGTTGACATTTAAAGAAGTGGGATATGAAATCACCTATTGTTCTTATTATATAACACTGCACAGATGAGCACTTCAATTCTCAAACCCCACTTTAGACTTCCATCAGAGTCAGGCTTTTCTGATTATTCTTTGTTATGTTTTCTGAAAGTTCAGTAATTTGTAGATGAGCTTGTTCTCTTGTTGGGATCTGGTGCCACTAGATAACTTATGTTATTTTTAGTGTCTGCCTTCCCCAGTTACGCAGCATTTCTTCCTGCGTGATATGYTGCTTTTAGCATATGAAACAAAAAGTGTTATTTGTCTGTAGGATTACTGTTTTCAAATATAATTTCAGCTTATCATTAAATCAGCTATAATTCATTTCCACTTATTTACCTTGTTCTTTCTTTTATGTTCTTAAAAGCCCACAGGAATTAGTTTTTATTCTACCGCATATAGTCTCAATTTTCAAATCCTTCCTCTCTTTTTTCCCATCCAAAAGGGGATAACGTGTAAGCATGGTTCTAAAATCTGACATTTGTGGCCACACTAGTAATGTTCCTCAAATTATACATTAAAAATGACTCCCCATTTTAGCCTCTATGACTGARAGAAATACCTAAAATACCAGTGTAACTGTCAAATGGTATCATCTCACCATTCAATTTTTATATTACTCCTTCCATATAAAACTGCTCTAGAACTGTGGTATCAGGATAGCCGTCTTTAAAAAAAGAAATGTGTATTTTTTAAATGTCTTGGCAGTGTTTCAGTTTGCTATTTTAGTTAGCTATGTGACTTGTAAAGCTGATRGAGGAAAAATTCTCATTTTGAAACCTGTGGTATCAGAATGGAAGAATGAAATACTCTTCCAGGTGGCTGCAAGCATGCCCTTGTTATTTCACACAGTGAAAATTCTAAACCACAGATAATAAAAAGGAAAATCCTTAGCACTTGTATATGCTTGACCATCTTGTTAAAAAAAATTGACCATCACATTAACAAAACCTAAATTCCTGCACTTTTRTAAAATTCCACTGACAAAAGTAGAAGACTGTATCCATCCAACAAYCATTGAAAAAAAACCCGATGTTCATTAAAGAGCATGCTGAATGTCATCCAGGGCCAGGGGATACAGATGCAACTACTGAGTTTTATATGCTTATTTTAAATAATAAAACAATGTTAGCAAAATACAGCCTTACGCTGTGGACACGCTCAGTATCTCCAACATAACACACAAAGCTTCCATTTCCCATGTATAAAAGAAGCCTAGAGGATCTAAAGGAATATGAAGTCCATATGTGTAAAATGAGTGCTTCTCCTCAAAAGCATCTCTCCCAAGCATTCACAAATTTACAATTTGCACAAATAAATAATACTGTATAACCTACCAAACATCAGATTAGTTTAAAAAWTTTTTTGCAGTTCTTTGATGCTGTTCATAATAAATTGGTAGAATATCAATACAATTATTAATATTTGTGTTTCCAGCCTACTTGGAATACAAAGGTCTATGTAAATRTAGCCTCTGACTGCAGCTGCTGTGGAAAAAGAAGAAATTACAAGGAAAGTAAGAAACTTTCCTTTGTTTTGGTGATTTCTCATTAGAGGTTTCACTTCTTAAGAATCCCATCTCATCATCCTCCTTGTCCCACTGGTGTTGTGGGATGCAGAATGCTGATTCAGGAGTATCAGATTCTCCTCCTTATTGCCTTTTTTGCTTACATGTCAGTGTCTGCTTTGCTCCAATCCCAGAGCTTCCAGTGTCATTCAGCACATCTCCTCTCTTTTTGGGRTAAAAATGTTGAAGCAACAGAAAGTAGAAGAACTTGCAGCAGAGCAAGTCTGTAGTTCCACAAGGCAGAGCAAGGCAGAGCCAATACCACACCACATCCTTGTCACTCCAGTGCCCTCTGCTGAAGTTACCATCTCCTTGGCTTCTGAGTCCCCTCGGCAGGGCCAGGAGCCTCTGCCAAGTGCCATAAGCTGCCACCGCTTTATCTTGCACTAGACTTCCTTGCTGTATTTCCTTTTCTATTCTGTCTCAACAGAAAAGCAGAAATATGACCCCTTATTTCCTTTCCTTGCTCCAGTGGTACTTAGGTTGAAATTCGTTCTTTTCCTTCACAGCATTGCTGCACCACATTTTACAGCAGCCTCTTAATGAGCTTAGGAAGGTAACATAGATGTTGGGATGATAAACAATTAAGGCAATTATATTTTATAAGAATTCCAGTGTGTGTGTATAAAGCTGAAAATCACCTAAATTAACAAAGTAACTTTTGTTCTTTTCTGGCAGGTTTACTCATGTACTATAAAACTGGGAGAAAATGAGAGACAGGTAAGGCTTAAAATAAGTTGCTATCTTTGTATTGCTTATAAAAGATTTTTTTCAAGCGTTCTTGAAGGCWTTTATAATCTGACATGTCATAATGATGTTCCCTACTCTTCTTTGAGTCTAGCAGGTGAAAGAAGCAGCATTTACAGAAGAAGAAAAAGGAAAATCACTGAAGGAAATGCGTAAGTTGAGTGAAAGTTAGTAATCCTGGAACTGGCTCTTATTACCAGACAGAAAGAGATAGTGTTTGTGGTTTGGYGAGTTAGCTATCTTTGATGTTGTTTTTCTACATAAGCTGATATRATGGCTAAAGAAAAAAACAATGAAAAGATCAGAACATCCTGTGAGYGCAGATAGAGCTTACAATGTGTATACATTTTGGAGATATTAAACTCATTTATTTTTAGCAAGTGTCATCAGTTTCTCAGAGATGAATCAATTCTTTTTATATGCTCATTGAGGCACATGGAACGCACAAGTCCTAGCCTGTTAACAAATGCCAGCTATTTTGAGAAGCACACTTTCTCTGCTGTTAGGGAAACTTCTTGTTCTTGTACATAAGGCCACAGTAGCTCCAATCTGTTTCTCCCCAGTGTTTCTGTGGCTTTGCTAGGCAGACATGTGTTACCTGCATGGAAAATATGAGCCATAAAATAACTTACCTTCCTTCTGAAATCCTTAGTCATTGCAACTTGAATGTACTTTGACTTCAGCAATTTGATATCAGAAGGTTGTTTATGTGGCAGTTTATTACAGACTCTCCCAGGCAGCTGTTTTTCTTATCATTGTTTCCATTAACATAGTGCTCTGGGAAAGGAAAAAAGACAAGAAAAG
Organism: Cardinalis cardinalis; assembly: GCA_014549065.1. Classification (NCBI taxonomy): domain Eukaryota; kingdom Metazoa; phylum Chordata; class Aves; order Passeriformes; family Cardinalidae; genus Cardinalis; species Cardinalis cardinalis. Next base: position 131,613 of record JACDOX010000071.1, read on the forward strand.
GAGTGTCCTGTATTTTCATACACAAACCCCACCTTCTCCTTGGACTTCCTTCCACAGGAAGCACATAGGCATGTACGCACTTATTTGCATAATTAATAGACAAGATAAAACTGTTTCTACCCTACAYTGATGAGTCAAACACTGAAAAGCAGTTGAGGGCAGACAGAGTCATTCACTGATCTCTCAGGTGTAGCTGCTAGAACTCACAAGGTTTGGGAGGCAGAGGCTGAAACAAGCTGGCTTTGCTGGTTTGCCATGCTATAGCATCCCATGGAGGTCCACAGGGATGCAGCATTCCACCCATAGCCCATGGAGGTCCYACAAGGATGCAGCATTCCACCTGCAGCCCATGGAGGAGCCCCRTGGCAGAGTAGGGGGATGCCTGAGAGGAGACTGACCCTGAAGGAGGCTTAGCAGCCACTGGTGTGTTACCAACATTTTTCTCATGCTCCATCCAAAACACAGCACTGCACCAGCTACCAAGGAGAAAATGAACTGTATCCCAGCCTAGCCAGGATCRGCTTCCTGTCCAGCTCTGCATTCATGTGATGCTGTCCTAATATACAAATAACTGCCTTTAAAGCCAAGACACACATGAAAAAATAGTTCTACAAATTTGGCAAAAAAAGTAGAAAGTTTGCCACAAGTTTGATCAGAAAAAGATTCATAATACAACAGAAAACACTAGTTTTGAAATGTTTAATGCACTACTTCTGCATTAAACAGCCTTTTTAAAAAACTAAGCATTTTTCACTTACACATTAGAGAAACAAATTTTGTTAAAATTTGATCTTGACATCCATCCTTTTCTTGTCTGCTGACAAATCCAGAAAGATTGCTTGCAATGTAAGTTTCCTAATTTCTGAAACAATTRCTACTAAAATTTGTTGATAATTGCAAAAATAATCATCTTCTTCAGCAAAATTCCTTTTCCTTTTGTGCCCAAGTGCAGCAGTAAGAAGAGAATGAAATTACTTCAGTACAAATTTGACACCTAATATCAAATTGCAAAATTCTTCAAGGATGACAGGGTGCAGCAGGAGTCTTCAGGCTACCACTTAAAATGACAAATGTTTTCTACAGGTTGAAATGGAGTTTCAAATGTAATTTTAAAAGCAGAAATGTCTTCCTCTGTAAGAGCCTCTCTGTGTCCTTGGACAGTAATGCTGCAGTGAATTACTAAAGTAAGAAATTCTCACAAGAGTTTATGTTCTCATTAACCTGATCAATTTTGTACAAAACACAGATATGGATCTCAGGYTTTTCTAAACCCAAGCTTACCTTTCCAGCCACAGCAATGACTTTAGGAGATCCTTCCAGCAGTGAAGAGCACAGTCAGTGTTTTAGTTCTTCGGCCAAAATTTTATCCTGTTTATATAAATATTTAYGCAATATATACAAAGCACCACAAGTAACAGAATGTTTCATATCTTTTTCCTTTTCCATGCTGCACAGGACACCCAGTAAACTCCATTCCCCAGGTATTTCCTTTGGTCTCTGGGACACAGCTCAAGCATCTTCCACAGCAATATTGTTATCAACAATAATCTTCCGTACACCTTTTTCCTTATATTACTTCTCAAAGTCAAAAAAAAGCAGTGCTTTAAAGACTTAAATTGAACATAATCCAGAAGAGGAATACCTTCTTCTATCCAAGAATATTAACTCCCCAAAACAAGTGTACCTTATTTCTACCTTGAATTTAGAATGCATATACTCAAGTCACAAGGCTGATGACTTCCATATCCTAATTATCTTSTCCCATAATAAAATACCACAGAAAAAAGTTTGCCAAAATAAAAATGGGAATATTTATTATCTTTTCTACCAAAGCAATGCAGTTCTTTTGAGATTATACATTGGTCTTTGCAAATGTTTCTACAGCTAAATTAATACTTTTCCATTTTGTAAAAAAATTAGACACATACTTCATAAAAACAAAGACACAGGCTATGTCACCAAACAACTGAAAGGATTGTAACTGTTAGTAGGGATGAGCAAAGAAAGCTCATGCTTATACTTAAACCTCTGGCATTTCTATCATTATCATGTTCCAGTGGGACAAAATGGGGACATTTTCCTTGCATATTTCTGGGTCCACTTCCCAAGTTTTCAGACAGACTGTTAAATACTGAATGTGACCAGGAGAACCTAAACATTGCTCAGCAGTACTACATGCACAAGATGCAGGGGAAGGAAGAGTCAGACCCATGCAAACAGTACAGGACAAACCATAACAACTGGCAAACGTGCACTGGACAAAAATTGAAGTTTATGAAAAGCTTTATTTGTTGTCATGAAAATAGTATCAGAAGCAAGTAACTGTATGTGTTTCGCAAAGTCATCTTCATTTGGCCTCCTGAGCTTTCTTGGCATTCTGTTTTTCTTTTGCCTAGAAAACAAGGGGAGATGATGTCAAGCTTTGACAAGATGAAGATCATTCTGGAACTCTGAATGACTACCCATTACATTACTGAATATTAAAAATATGCTGGAAAAAGAAAAATTTAAATGTAAATTTGGACCCTTCAGAAGCATCCTACTACTATTTTACTAAGTTAGTGTATCAAGCCTTTTAAGAACAAATACAGGTTTAAATAAATTATGCAAAAGAAACTGAGATTAGGTAACTTTTGTAGGGGAAAAGCACTATTTTAAAAACATAATTTAAACCTTCATTTTTCATACCTCCATACCAATTTCATTTAATATTAAAAAACCTCTTCCTAATGGAAACATTTTATGTCACAAGAAAACACCACACTCAGACATACAGATGATCAAAACTGAACTCTGAAACACACCGAGATCTTAGTGGTTTAGATCTTTCAAATAAGTGGAAAAAGTTCCTGTCAAAATATTTGCAGACAGATTCTCATATCAATCATAAATAGTTCAAACTGGTAAGGAACTGGAACTTTCTTCCTTAAGAATTTACTTAAGAAACAGATTGGGCAAGAAGAGGGGACAACTCAGAAGCAATACTGGCCAACAGCTTTCTGTCAAAACATTAGTTAATTCTGAATCAGGCTGCTGCTTGTTGCCACTTATTGAAGTGAACAGAAYAGCATCTAATTCAGTGATTTAGAATTAAGATCTGTTACCACCAATTCACTGGTAATTTACTTGTGAGAGCAGCTTGATGGGCGTTATCAATGACTTCTGTTAACATGAAACTGGATTAAAACTCCACAAGTTACTCTCTTAAAAGCAATGAGCCTGCAAATGTACTCTCCTAAATAAATTCAATGTACTCATTAAATAACACACAGCTCTTTTTTCMTTATACTAATTCAGAGAGCCCTTCTCAATGAGTATCAAATCAGGGATCCTGCCTCTGGCACTCAAGCATAAGTGCACACCAACACAGAGCTGAGTACAATTCAAGTACCTGACCAGTTTAATAACCTTGCCAAAGTCGCAGACATGCTTATTTATTGAAGTTTAATACAAACCTTAGCAGTAAATCAATGATCATGGCCAGATACCTTAGAAAGGGGAAACCCAAGGCAGTAAATGAGCACAGGAGCAGGGAAAAGGGAGGGACTGAATTCCCAGCACTGTGCCATGGCTGCCACAGGGGTGCAGGGAGTTGTCCCTGGCCAAAGAACTTGGAAAAATAAATGACATGGTCTCTTTTATTTAAAAGAGAAGGTATGAAGAATTATAGTAATATACTATCAGCTAGGAAATACTCACTTTTTCTACTAAGGGTATTAACTGCTGGTGCTCTGCTAGAGTCTTTAACAATTCCATGATGAAAGGCAGGTAGTTATGTTTTCTTCTAATATTTTCAATCTAAAAATAAATTAAAAGCATTAACAGAATTAATATATAGCTGAACTATCTTCTAGTCCCCATCCAGTTCCTTCACATTAATTGCAAAGCTCCTATATATATATATATATATATATATATAAAAGCTGACTTGATCTTACAACTATTCCAATAATTTCATCAGAAAAGCAAAGACTACATACCTTATATCTTTTTAATTTTTGGTTCTCTTCTTCAATTAACATCTGGTATTTTGCAACTTCTGATTGTATAGAACTTAACACATTACTACTTTGATCTGTATCCATAGGCTCCTCCTTCCACAAAACAAAAATTTAAATGGATGATGTTACTCCATTTTTAAATTTTACTTTTTTAAAAGCAAGTTTTGTCTCAAGGATATTTCTATCACAGAAAGATGCAGTTTTGTTTACCATTATAGGTACATACCAGGAATTTCTGCAGTTAGTTACAAGCAGGTACTGGGAAAAAAACAGTTCCAGCACCACAGCAAGAGTCAAGGCAGAAAGTCAAAATGACATGGTCAACACTGTGCTGAGTGCTCAGCTCAGAGCTGCAGCACTGAGTGCATCCACACTGTGCTGAACACATCTCTAGCAATCACTCCCTGCTTTTTTGGCTGCTGCTCCATTGGGAGCAAGGAAGGGAAGTGAACAGTAAAGCCAGCACACAGAACTATCAGGGAAATACTTAAGCAATTTAAATTCCATGGCCTACCTCTGCCAGTTGCTGCTGTAGCTCTGCAATCCTCTGCTCATATATCATCTTCCTGTCAGACACAATAGCCATCAGGTTAAACCTTATCTCACCTTCACTGTATCTAAATGAGGAACAGAAAAACAAAACAACAAAGACAACCCACTTTCAAAATTAGGTACCAACATGACAACTCAAAAGCCCCCTCCTTGACTGCATTTCATGGAAACAAAACTTTAAATGGGTCTATTAAATTAAGTTGTGCTACAGATCCAATCTTGTTACAAAATAATATCAGACCACAAATTAACTCTATCCAATATGTAACTCCTAATTACTTTCTCTCCCCAGAATTTACTATTTCTGTCTCTAGTCACAAAACAAATACTGAAAGTGTCCAAAAAAGAAAAGAAAACACGACAACGGAACTCACAGAAGATGTTTCACATAATAGTTTTTACCTTCTCATTACTATTACATGTTAGAAAATACTGAAGACTTCTCCACGCAGTGTGAGAAGTATATTCAACAATTAGACTAGCAGGCCTTYTGGAGGTTAAGTTCTCCAAAAACAACTTGGTAGTCCTGTTTTGCTTATCAAAAAAAAAAAGTCTTCAAGCAAAAACTTAAAATTGTTTTCTAAAAATGGCATAAAATCAACTTTTCTTCTAATAAATTTGGGACTGCAGTTTGAAAACAGAGTTAACAAGTAGCAAAGTTCCACAGTATGTTTTTCTAGCTTAAATTTCTAAGACAGGCCATTCCTAAGAAAAACTTCAGATCTCTAAATACCAGCTGTATGGGCAGAATGACTATCTAATAATTTGAAGTGCATAGGCAAATGTTATTCATGGTCATGTCACTCTTAGCTTTCACTCACAAAGATCCACAGCTGTGTAACAGATAACAAATCTTCTTTTCCAGAGCACTCGTAGGATCTCTCTTCACTACAGACACCTACTTGGGCAATTATGCAGCAGCACAGTGTATTTGAGATTTATCTATCATCACATTTGCCTCATGTTGGGCAACAGGTTCTCAAGTCATACAGTGATATGCATAAAGAAATGATGCATAAGTGCCATTGCTTAGAAATTCAGCAGAAATCCTGTAACTGAAGGAAGTTAAGACAATGGAATTTTCAAGCATAGGGAAGGTGCTATATTTAAAGGCATCACGACCATTTACTTTTGTATGCGCTTCTCTATGACGGGCCGCACCGCACTTATCCAGTCATCCTGATGGCATGCACCTGGGGGAAACACAGGAAAAATTCATCATCTTTGCACAATTTAACAAAGGAAAAAATTCAATATCATGGCAAAATTTATTTCAAAGTTGACTCATATAATTCAGGCTTATGCAGCAACTTCAGAGTATGTAACAAGTTTTTCCTTAGCTACTGCAGTCTGAAATTACTTAGGTGGTTTTTCAGGAGGTGGAAGATGTTTTATTTATAACAATAGTTAGATAATGCAGCAACCAAAGCAATGGAACAAAGGTAAATTTTAAGGGCATAAGCACCTAACATTTGTTTTGCTGATAAGAAGAAATAATGGGGGGGGGGAAAGTATGTTATGAATATTTTTATGGCACAAGGGGAACTAGTTGGTATGACAACACTGAAGTAGACAGCAAAGGAAAACATATGGACAGGTACAGCTGTTTAATATTATTAAACTCTTGATTTTGTCTATGTGGATGCAATATAATGTTAAAAAGTCAGGCAGAAAGAAAAACCACAAAAGGATATATGATAGAGAATTTGATTTCAGGATATATGACAGGATACCCACAGGTGATTTCCTAAGCTGAAAATGCCTCTTTTGCAATTGCAAGACCTTAAAGTAATTTAGAGACTCAGAATCTTGTGACAACACAAATGACGTTACTGTTAGGTCCAAAGACTGTACAGTATCTCTGGACAGACTAAAGACAAGATTAAGCAACAAGCTGTTGCTCAGCCTAAACATAAATAAAATTGTCAACAAATCTGGGAAAACACTCTGGGAATGGAGTGTGGAACCTCTTGTTGACAATGTATCAGACTCTAAAGTACAGACACATGATAGGCAGTGCAGAGCTTTTCAAGCCTCAACAGGGCACACATATCTCAAGAAAGATTACAAACSAGAAGCTGTCTTACAGAGAACAAAGCTATTTTCTTTTAAACCATTAGAGAAACACTTGCTATCTAAGAAAAAAGAGGGCAGTGTGTAAACACAAGCCACATAAAGGAAAAAAGTGTCTGGAGTCAGCTGTATATATTCTCCCTTTATGTAAACTTCAGTCTTGCAACAAAACTATCAAGGTTTTGGAAGGGATTGCAGGACCTGTTAATTTGATTACTAGATGAAAAGAGAGAGCATCAGAGACATGGAGGAAGCAGGGAGGAAATTGTATTTTCAAACCAACAAAACTAAAACAATACAAATGACTGCAAGGAAGTACAAGCCTACAGCACATTCAGAAAACTTTCAARATATTATTTTAATAAATAATCTGGTTTGAGACTATAACATATGACCAATTTATTGCAAAAAGCCATTGTTAAAATAAAGGATGTTCAACAAAAATGTAAAATGTTACCTAAATCAATTGGTCCTTCCCTTAAGCCATCTAGCTCATATAGCCTCCCATTAACAGGAACGTAGCTTACAAAGTGAAAGGCATCTTCTTCCTTTGCTGAAGACTTTGCATCAAACTCAAACATCTGTTGTCTGCAAAGAAAATTTAAAAACCTCTGAGATTAAAAAGGATTTGCTCAAATTTTGGCCAGATTTAAAACATATGTTACCTGGCAAAACTGTTGTGAACTTGCCGAATCACTTCTGAGTTGCTCAGTGCCAAACCTTTCATCTGAAAGGAAGTAAYAAAACATCTGTAAACCACCACAGCTGTAACACTGTGACACTCAAAATGCAGAAAACAGTGGTCACTCACTGCAGCATCAAAGCTTTGGGAAAATTCTTTAAATTCTGACAAGGTCTCTCCTAGATGAATGTCTTGATGAGCACAGTTTAACAGCACACTTACTATGGCTTGAGTTGCACAGGCATTATTTATGACCTAGAAAAAAGCATGGAGATTTCAGTCAGCACTGRTGATACAAGTTCACTCCAAACTGTGTTTGCTTTTGTTACACACATACACTTTCTRTGCTGATTCACATCAGAGCTGCACCCTAACACAGACTGGATTTGCTGCCTGGGTAGCTACAGAAAAGCCCCTGCTATGATAAAATCAGCTCTGCATGCTGTCATATACAATTCACTGATAAAACTCATCTTTCACAGCCGTTCTCAGAAACTGTCATTCCACTGCCTCACCATCTCTCTRAAGTGATTACTGAAAGGCATAGAAGAAAGGCAAATATCCTTGGATCCCTGTAGAAAAACACACAGTAATATTCAAAGCAAGCTGCCCAAATTGTGTTATCTATGGCCTTAAAAAAAAGTCAACTCTCCCAAGAAAAGTCCTTCAAATAATCAGATCTACCAGGACTAAGAGGTCAAAAAATTTTACTTGAAGCAATAAAACACATTATGGAACTTRAAATTGTTATTAAAAGGTTTTATTGGACAAAAAATTTCAAGTATTCTAGGGATAAACTAATAAAAGCGTTCCAAGATGTAGACAGTGTTTAAATGATAGTTAGCTGAATAACATACTTGTCCAATATAACTATCCTTTTCAAGTTAAAGTTACTAGTTTGACACTGTTACATTTCAGTGTTAAATATTCCACTTTTAGAAAATATWAACAACTCCCTTTGTATTAAAGCCATGTCTTTAATCTTGTTTACCAATAACCAAACTAAAACACTGTATTTAAAGAAAGAAGCTGCAAAGATTATTAGATATAATCTGAGATTTAACTAAATGCACTRTAATCAAATGGTATGAGGCCATAATACAAGACTTTATATTAGCAGTTTTTTCTCAGAGAGCTATAGGTTAGGAAAGAGTATGTTATCATTAGCTTTGAGACTATTTTGCAATTGAAAATGCTACYTAAAACTTTCAGAGAGGATGTGACTTTTGTATAAAAATATGAAAATTAATTCAGAGTCATGAATGTGAAACCACTTCCAACAAGAAAGGAGAAAAAAAAAAAAAGAGAAAACCCAAGTGACCTGTTTCACAATCAAGGCTAGTCCTAACAAAGGAAAACCTAGTATGTTAATACTAAAAGTCATATCATAAATTTATTTTCTATACTTGARGGTGTTCTCAGTTCAGATTATGTATACATGCAGATGATAAATAATAAAACACTTCTTAATTTAAGAAAAATACAATCTAGTTGACTTAAACAGTAATCAAAAGGGAGTCGACTACACATACAGAACAGATTACACCAGCCAAAACTGAAATTAAACCAAGTGTAGGTACACCAGCTAGGGGCTAGAATACCCAGATGCAAAATAAAGGACATACAAGGAAAATCCATCAAGGGCAGTGAAATAATGAACCAGCAGCAGAAAAATTCAAACCCCCGGAGCAGCAGAATGGCATACATTGAATTACACTGTAACTTAGGAAAAAGAACTAAAGACTCTCTGACAGTCTRAAGAATACTACTAAAGAATGTTAGCAGAGACAGTGGTAAGGTAGTGCTAGGATGAAAGCAGGGAAATCTCAAGTGGATCAGAGTGGGTGAAGCTGATGCAGTGTAATTAAGCTGATAGAGAAGCAGGAGAAGGCACAGACACCTGTGCTGAKGCACTGTTACAACAGTGCTGTTACAATGGAGGCAGGGTCACTACAGCAAATTGTATTTGTAAATTACAATTAATACAGGGCATTACAGGAGGGACAGGACTAAATGGCAACTAATTTTGCTGAAAAATCAAGATGGAACAACCAGTTGCTCTTTACAGACAACTCAATAATGGCTTCAAAACAAGGAAAGTAAATTTACTGAGATTTTGTATAGCAGGATACAAAAACTTGAAACAAAATAAAATCAGAGGAAAAATTAGACTTTGCAAAGAATTAATGGGCTCATCAAATACTGGCCTTCAAGCATATTTTGTATTCCAACYACATTATGAAACAAGTCTGATGAAGTATATAGGGACCAAACTAAACAAAGTCTGACTGCTAGAAAACACTATGAAAAAGATGTAGATCTGAGGGCAACAGCCTCCAGCTGTTGAAATGAAAACACATTATAGAAATACATTCTAGCACCTCAGTCAAGCGAGAGGCAGGAGTTAAGGAAAAGGCAGCAACAACAGTCCTGCAGCAGAGGAATAGAAGGAAATGCAGGTGATGTGCATAAAAATCTAGTGTGTTCCTGGGTATAGATGGCACAGGAGAACACCAAGATGGAACAAGACAATCTCTAGCTTGGTGGCTCRCAGGCAGGGTGAGGAGTGCACAGTGAGGATGTGACTGCAGGACCAAATGCAGGCAAGTGTGGGATTTATTTGTCACACAGACACAGTGYCATCTGTGCACACAGCCAGTCCAGCACTGCTCCACACACAACCTGGAGAACCCTTCAGGATACCCATCTCTCATTCCCAGTGTGTCTCTTATTTAGGGTGCCTCAGCATTAGAAGAAAACATTCTTTGCATTTAAGTAATGTGATAATAAATGCAGGTTGTTCCCAAAAGATTTTTATTTGGACTTAAGGATTAAGAGGATTTTCTGCATTTGTCCAGAAATACAAACATTTSCCTGGATATTTCTGTCCAGGAAGTCTTGGTGAGGTATTAGATTGATCAATACTCAAGACTCCAACTTAAAGCAGACACTCAGAGTTAAAAGAATTTGTAGGCAAAAGTTGAAGGGGTGTTTTACAATACTTGAAAGAAAACTGTAACATACATACACAGAAATGTATCAAGRGAAGACTGACCTATCCCCAAGTGAAGCTCAGCTTAAACCAAGGAACCACTTGATTAGGCTACTCTCTAAGTAAGATGCATTACCTCCTAAGCATGCACCTTTCTCTAGGGATCAGATCTAACCTTCTGGATCAWCTTTAGGCAAAGCACCTTAAATTCTTGACTCACATCTTCTACTTGATGGATTTGGTATTTTACTTTTCAAAAAAGCTGTGGACAAGCCTGTGTTGCAATCGGTAGTATAACCAGCAAATTCACTTACAGAACATTCCAACATTACAGAACAGTTGGTTTTACAGAGCTCAACATGAAAAATTCAGCATTAGCATGAAGTTCCACAATTCTTGTTTAGAAACCCAATATAATTGTTTCAATTTAAATTTTGTTGGAGTAAAGATACCATCTTTCTACAGCTATATTCAGTTACTGAAAGTCTCTCTGATTTGTTTCATGTCTTGAAGTTGTACTTCTTGTAAGTTATCTGTTACCTCAAACTTAGCTTGAACACAGATATCTGGTCTATCTTAACGTTACCAAATCTGAAAAGGTCATTTGAGTTTGAAATCAATTAAGTACTGGAAATGTAARAAAATACATATACTTCTATTAGTGCCATAAACATAACCAGAGACCAATGGTTTATTATTAACAGTATCAGTTATAAGACACTCCTTCTGAAGATATTCCCAATTAATGAAGCTAATGTTCTGTTATGACAATGCAAAATAAAATAAATAYATGGCACTTAGGAAAGGCAGGATACCAAGAGTTCCATACTAAAAGYTGAAGAATTTATTAAACTCAAAAGAAGTAGTTTCAGATCTGCAGCAATGGCATTCTTTTTTGTCCAGAGACACTTCCGCAGTGCTCAGCAGAGAATGCAGCTCCTCCAAAGAGTGCTGCAGGGAGCTGAATACACCGAGCAGCTGTAATCATGTATCCATTGTGTGTGAAAACAACAGCACGGGCCCACTAAAGCAACACAGAAATCAGGAAATTCTGAGTTAAGGCTGAAACTGTATCCTTAACTCACCTCATGGTGCCTATGTATCCTAGCTCAAAGGGAATGTAAGATCATCCAGAGTTCTCTGGCCTCAACTAGAGGACCAAACCATACCTAGGCATAACAGGGAGGCCAAATTTAACATGAGTGCACATAAAAGTGACCATTAAAAAACACCCCTCCAATATGCATGCATACAAGACAGAGTTCAAAATTCAACCCCCCAACACAGGTGTGATATAAATTGGAATAAGATCTAGTTGCCATTTGGAATTCAACTACAAYATCACTATGGAAGTGGAAACAAGGAAAATGTGAGCATGCACAAGCTTCTTACCAAAATTGTGTTTCCTAGTGCAATTTTAAAGATGTTTTACTAGACAGTTTGAGAGCTGTAGCCTTTTACCTCTACACAAAKTTCCCCATAATGAAACAATTTTTAAAATTGAACACATAATAAAGTTGAACAGAAACAAAATTTATCTCCTCTACTCAACTCTTGTTATATATTAACAGTAACCTTGTCTTGCTCAGGCAGGATTCAGGAAGACACTTGAAAACACGTCTGCAGTAAAACCAATTGTACCAAATGTCTTCAGATGGAAACATTTAAAAGAAGAAAATGYGTGAGAAAAGAAAGAGAGGCAAAGACTTGTTGATATTTTTCAGGCTCCAGTGTCATGACAGTTTTGAAGATACAGATCAATAACCTTAAATGTCATAAAAGTTGCCCTAACCAATCTATTTGTTCTGGGATTCCAGCCTACAAATGAACATAGTGTAATTTTACATCATCCCTTTTGTAATGAAGAAAAAGGTCTTCTGGAAAGACCCTCAAAGCAAGCATAAAATTTGGCTTAAAACATACAGAGGAAATAAAAAAGACACATGAAACCAGTTGCAAGATGGCTGGGAGGACTTGCTCTGTCACAACACAAATATTCAATACTAATGCTCGTCTTGCTTTGTGCTCCTGGGTGACTCAGAAGGATCCAGACTGTGGTTTTGTGAAGTGCAGTAACTTCAGTGCTGCCATAAAGAACCCCCWGTTCTCTCACTTACCAGTTTTGTCCTGTACAGACTTGCTGAACAGACACATCTCATAGTACAGCAGAGACCAGCCCAGATACCATGCACAGAAAACTGCTGGGGGATGAGCTTCACAGGCTCACAGAGTTTCACTGCACCCTGCTCTCAGCAGCAGCAAATCATAAGATCAGACACTTGCTGAGAAAACACTAAGTCCTCAAAATATTGCTTGTCAAGTTGGATCTCTAACCCAGGCTAACTTTCTTCAGTGTGAAAGTCACCAGAGCTAAACTGGTATTAAACAGATTCCTCCAAAAYATCCAAAGCAGTTTCTTTCTGTTGACTTTTAATAATAATTTCTCTGTACCTATTTCTAGTTGTTCAGTCACAATAGCTCAGTGCAGACAAAACTGAACTGATATGAAACACAAGCAAATATGTCTTCAAGGAATGTTGTAATTTTGCAAAGCCACTGSTCTTGACTGACAGATAACAATAAAAACCGAAAAAGATACTAATTCTAAATTTTTTGCAAATGACTTTCGAAACATCTATTCCACGCCACCAAGTGGCATAACCATGCAGTACTATTGTAAGAGTCAACATTTCTAGAAATTACTTTCCATGCTGAAATTAAGAGTCTCTCCACCACACTCTCTTTAAAGGCAGCAAGTAAAAGAAAGAGACAATTTAAAGGAGGTTTCAGCTTAAGARCACATTAAAATATGAGTGTTTCAAAGAAAACTACAAAATAAAGAAGACTTTTCACTGTTAGCCTTTAATTTTGTGGTTATCAAATCTAACATTATCCAAATCTTGTGATGTACATTCTGCAATCTCATCTTAAAGCTCAAGAAAGGCCCTCTTAGCTATTGGCTTTAAACACAGTGTCAAGCTTCAGAAAAAGGAAGGAGGTGGAAAAGGCAAAAGAACTGGAGCAAGCAGACAAATGCTTTGAAACTTTTCAGCAGTCACAAGAACAGCAATTCTAGGAGAACCTCAGCTACTCACAGCAAACAAGATGAAACCCCTTGAGTGAGGGAAAATTCACCTTGCATTTAAAATAAAAAAACAACATACTAAAAAAAAAATCCCTCTCTAGATTCCAGTCAGAGTAATCTCCTCCCACCATGGAACTACCTTTTGAAAGTTACATCATGGATTTTCTGGGTTCTTTGCCTCATGGCTGTTCTTTAGTTACAGCCCAAGGCTACTAACAGTAARTTTGGTGAGGTAGAAATCACAACCTAAACCAGTGTCTGTGAGAGCTACCAAACTACAATTCGTAAAGTGCTACTGATCACTGCATCTTACTCATGTTGGGCAGTGCTTGGCAGGACTCAAGAGCTACAGCAGGGGAAGAATGAAGAGAAGCAGCATWGAAAAAGCTGATCCACAAGAGCATGATTATAAAAGGAATGAAACAGAAGTGCAGGTACAGAGTGGCAAGGATGGCTATTTGCATTGTTCTCCATATTTTAACACTTTTACCTGGAAGTGTGAAGAGATTTTTTCATATCCTGAAATTTACATTCAAAATTTGCATTTGTGGTGGGAAATAAAGCAAGGAAAAAAAAAAAAAAAAAAAAAAAAAAAAAAAAAAAAAAAAAGCCCCCCAAACCCCCCACCCCAAACACCCCAACAACTAGACCATGTAACAGTCTTCACAGAAATCCTAATAATTTGCCCTTTGATGTCAATGTTTTATGATAAATACCCATATTAAATACTCCTACTTTCATTCTGGTCACTTTCTCTTGCTTTTCTTTCTTGCAAAACGTGCACACAGCAGTGTGTTAACTCTAAGACAAAATTTCAGTACTACTCTGTATTTAGTAAAACACAATTGACTACATCAGCTAAACCAATTTTCCAGTAATTTCTAATTTAAATTCACCTTTCTTTGAATACTTAAAACTTGAATGCCAAAATGGTCCGCAAACCCTTAAAGGAAAGCATTATCCTATATATACTGCCCCAGCTTCAGAGCATTTGAGAAAAGTAAGAAATAAACACAGGACCAAAATACATTTCTTCCAACAAGCTGTTGAAAGTGGTTTCAAAAGAAGTAATTTCCTCATCCTRCTGAGAACATTCACCAAGTCACTTCTGCACAGAAGACTGAGTTACTTTATGGGGTGAGGGCTGACAAATAAATAAGAGCTTTACTCTTCCAAAGCTACAATTTTTGTCTGACTTGACAGATSAAACTGATTTGCTTTGTCAATACATAGCTCCTACTCTCAGAATGTGTTGACTCTGCAAAATATTAATTTCTGTGTACCTATTAACAAAAAAATAGGGTTCTTTTCAGTATTAAAAGCTATGTTTCGTGACATATCTGAAACAATTACTTAATTTCTCATACCTGCTTAGCAAAAAATATTGTATCCAATCTGGAATCCTGGACAACAGAACCCGCTGGCTCCTCTCCGGGCTGCCACTTGAAGAGAAAAATCAGCCCATGTACTGGCCTGAAAAACAAAATTTATAGTAAAAAGGTCACCAATACTGATGAAAATATTAAAATTATCTGTACTGTAGTTTAGCTGCATGCTGGTATGGCAATTCTGTTAATTCTTTCTAAATACCAGGAACTTACACTGAAATTTTCAAATGTGCTCTTTTAATTAGACAAAAGAYAATTCATATTTCTTTCTGTAAATGCTAAAGAAGCCCAATCTGAATTAGCATTTAGCCACTAATTTTCAAAAGTCAGGACCAGTTTTCCTGGGTACTGCAACTTTTATAGTTGCAGTACTCTCATTTGATTTGGTTAGTGACAAACAGCTATCAAAGCATTTATCAGTCATACACAAGAGCAGGAGCAAATGTTTTGGTAATCCTTCTAGACACAGATTAAACATCCAAAGAGGAGCTCTCCCAAAACTTCATGCTCTGAGTTAGCTCACCAAAAAGTAACAGCAACCCAGTTTTCTCTTCTAGTAAAAATGTGTCTTGCCTTTCAGACTGCATGTCCTGAATAGTAAACAGCTTTTACTACAYGTTGCACTGTATTTAGTATTCCCAGAACACAAAAATTTATCAGTAAAGGAAACAGGTCTTACAAAATCTTCAGCTACAGTAAGACAAAAACTTACTCCTTAACTTAAATCTAAGGTCATCACCAAAAAGAGGCCACAAATAGTTTCTCTACAAAGACAAACACCTGTAATGCACAAAAAACTTTTCCTAAGCTCTGACCAGGAATCTGAGATGCATTTTTTCAAATTCTCTCAGTGGAATTCTCTCTTCAGCATATGTCACAGTGGAGACAGCTACAACACACAGAGTATTATCATACAACTTCAGAAAGCTTCAGCCCATACACAGTGACACCATGTTACTTGAGAAGGCTGCAAGCATCCACCCTGCTTGTTCTGTAGCCCAGCCTTTTATCCYCTCCTGTTGATGCCCTGCCCCTGTGTGCCCTCTGCTCCCTTTGGTGGYTGCTCAGTGCCCCTGGGCACTCCATGGCTGTTGCTGTCAGTGCTGCTCACCTGCCCTGCACAGCTGCACCCACTGGGGATGAGGCTGGGCCAGCCCCACTCCCAAYCACCACCAACTGTGTGCCYACAGAGCTGCTGTTTAGAAAACAAAGATGCTTTTATATCCTTTCACTCCTAGTGTTTATACATTGTGTAAAATATTGCAGGTGTARATGGGAAGGGAGGATGGAAGCTGGCCTGCCCTCAGGACTGGAAAGACAAACATCTCCCAGGATATGCAAAGCTGTCACTTAATGAACAACCAGGTAAATGCTCTGATGGTGCAGACAGCAAATTAACCAATTCATAGGAAACACTTCGGCCATTCAGGTGCTGCTGGTCAAGTATCTTCAGTCCAAAATTCTAGAAGTACATCCTTTGTACCAATTCCTGCATCTTTTGAAAGATTTATCCTACAAGTATGGGATATTTGCACAAGATACAAGAGTATGGTCCAGGTTAAATTATATTTTCCTCTTAAAATCCTGTATGTAAACATGGATAACAGCATGTTTACACATGGACAAAACATTAAAAGAATTAATGTTGCTTAATGAAAGCAAAATTGTTCCACATGACACCAGTCATTATCAGTTATAAAAAGCCTATTTGCCTTCACATCCATAAGGAAGTGGTTCTGCAGGAAAAATGAGTTACAAAGGTATGTAAGTACTGGAAAATAAGACAACAGAGGCAACATCATGGGATATGAGGAGAGAGGGAGATAAAGCAAGGAACAGAAATTCACYCAAGAATTTGTTAAGAGCTGTAAGGCAAGCTAATGGAAAAATCGTTAGAAATCTACTTCCACATTCTAGCTACTATCAGCATTTCTTTCAAAACTTGATTAAGCTAGATTAAGTACCAAAGCACTAATTAAAAGCAATTTAACTGCCAGGTATTCTGTTAAATCAAAATCCTACCCAACTTCTGTAGAAACTAAAGGAAAAAACACAAACACAAAATGCCCCAAACAAATGCTCCACCAAAAATACACCTGAGTTTAGTACACATACTTTCAGGGACCTCAGACAAATATGAATAGAAAACATGTGCCTTACTTCAATTTTTCAAAGTTCTCTGGCTCCAAACTCCATATTTCTTCAACTTGTGCTCCTCTACAGCCTGAAATAAGGAAAAAATACAGGTTTCTTCAACTAACTCATTTAAAAAAGGGACACAGCCATTAAAGACAGACTTATGAAAGAAAACACAAAGACATTATGTAATATTTACAATTAGTATATCCAGGCTATGGAAAAGCCTATCTGTGGGCTTTAACAGACCTTGATTATAAAAACCCAAACAAGACAGGCAGAGAAACTATTTCAGGAATTTCTGAACCTGTGTACAGTGATACTGTCTTTACAAGAGAGTTGCATTTAAAGAAGAAGCAGAGGAGCTTAAATATCTCTGATCACTTCATGTCCTTTGCTTAACTGAAAACAACACTGTTTATAAAGGCATTATCAGCAAACCCAAAGCAGAACTTTAAACACCTGCCTCCAGACAAAGACCTATAGTAGAAGGCCAAAAATGCTGTATGTTCAAGCAAGACATTTGCATAATACACAGCCCAAAAGGTTCAAATATTTACTATGTGGAAGTTTCATTTATTAGCTAAATAAAAACGTAAAAGAAGCATGTCTGGACTTCATTTCTGAGAAAAAGACACAACAAACTATAAATCAATGAAATGTGGAGTAAAATAATTTTGGTTCTTTGGCTGAGAATAACCTGGTTGCTGTAATAACCATATATTCAGTTTCACCAAAGATTTTACATGCAATTCAACACAAAATTTAACATTCTACAAGGCCAGGCAGCCACTTGCAGGCTACCCAGCCACTGCCAAGCCCCACAGCTCAGCCCAGGCACAGCCCTTTCTCTGAATGTTCTCACTCCTGGGGCTCTGTAACCCGAACACYTTCCCAGGGAACTTCAGATTGGACATTCGGAGGAATTCTTTCTAAGGGCTGATGAGACATTAGAATRGGCTGCCCAGGGAAATGATGGAGTCACGGCMSTGGAGGYGTTTAAGGAAAGACTGGACACGGCACTCAGTGCCACGGTCTGGCTGACAAGGTGGTGTTGGGTCATAGCTTGGCCTCGATGATCTGAGAAGCTCTTTTGAAGCTAAAGGACGCTGTGACTGTCCGCGGCACGTCCYTGCCGAGCCGTCCCGCAGCAGAGCAGCAGGTGCCGGCCCGAGGGCCGGGCCGCACAGGCCGCGCTGGGGCCGGACTCCGCGGTGCCCGCAGGCGGCCGGGCCGAGGTCATCACGGAAGCCGCGCTCGCCACCGGCAGCGCGTCCCAGCCCCAGCGTCCCGGCCCCGCAGCAACCGAGCCCCGCACGCCCTCCCCGCCCGGCAGGGACAGCGGGCTCGCACCCAGCGGAGCCCCCACCCCTGCCCGGCCCCGCTAGACYCTCACCGAAGCCCTTGATGAGCTCGGTGAAGACGCCCGGGTCGCTCTCCATGAGGCACCACTCGCCGGCGCTGCTGCCCCCGGACATGGCGGCGCTGCCGCCGCTCAGGCTGCGAGGCCGAGCCGCGCCGCTCCCTTCCCGGCAGGACCCGCGCCGGGCATCGCCATGGAGAGGCGGGGCGGTCACAGGAAGCGGCAAGCGGGACTGGATCCGGGGCAGCTGCGGGTGCGGGCGGTACCGTCCCGGCCGCGGGAGGGCCGCGCCGCGCCTCGGGGACGCGCTCCGGGGCRGCCTGGGGAAGGACGGCGGCTGCAGGGCCCTCGGGCGGCCCGGCGGGGAGCGGGGCCGGCCCCGAGCATGGCTCCATCCGGGCACCGCGCGGGGGGCGCGGCCCCATCCGGGTCCTGGCGATGCTGTCGGGGCGCGGCGGGCGGGGCTGGAGCGGGAGACGCGGATCTCTGGCGGCCGGAGCGGGACGGCCCTGCCCGCCCCCCGCGCGCCCGCAGCGGCCTGGCCGCCGCTCGGTGTCCCCGGTGCCTCCTCGGCCCATCGCCCCGCGGCCCCCGGCGCTGCGGCATCGCCGGCCCCGCCGGGCCGCGGCCTCGCAGGCAAGTGCCGCTTCCCGGGCTGCAGGGAGAGCGGGGTCCCTGGGCCGGCGCCGGGGGTGCGGGGGAATGCGGAGAGCCCGGGGTGGGGGGCAGCTCCGGAGAGCCCCGGGGCGTGAGGGGCCCGCGGGGCGTTCCCGGGCGGGTCTCTGGCGTTCCGCGTCCTCCCCGTCACGCRTGTTTATCGTCTTTATGGAGACTGACAGCTGCCATCGCAGCTCGCCGGGTATCCGCTTTAGGTGCTTCGATCTCCTAATTCTGCCCTACGTCAGCTAAGCTGCCTTAGCCCCCCAGTCAGTACATTTTTTAAAGCACACAGGCTCTTGCAAATTCTGCAGTAGAAACGCGTGGGCTGGTATGTGGTTCGTATAATGGGATACGTCCTGTGCTGCTGTCATCCACTGCTCCATCGGTGATTTGGGAAGTGTTCTGGCATCCCAGTTGACTTAGAGGTGCTTATTTTCTGAAGTGTGAGACCTTTGTGGTCAGAGCTGTAGCACAAGCCTGTTTTGTTACAACAATGTAACTCAATGCGTTGGTTGTGATGTCTCTGCTCAATTAACTAGAAGACATTCCTTATAGTCTGCAGGTTAATGCTTATACAGAATTTAAATGATGGAGAAGCAGAATTCAGTTCCTTGTAGATTGAAGTATATGTTGTTTTGAAGTATTCAAAGGCAATTTGAGAAGTTGTCTTTAAAACGTTAATGCTTTTTTTTGTCATAAAAGATCTGACTTTTTCACAGTTTAATTCTGTGAGATTTTGCTACAAAGTGTCATTAGTTAATGTAGCAGTTAAACTTACGAATTTAAATTAGAATTTGTAGTTCTGTTAAAGCTTTATACTTTATGTGGGTTTTTTTATCCATCGGTTAAACTTGTCAGACATTTTATTTCTAAGGAAAGCTAGGACAATTTGGAAAAGTCATTGAAATTAACAAATGTCAACTGAATCATGCTATGGTACAGTAACATAAAAATTATGACTTCTCCAGGTGTAACTGGTGTATAGACTGTTTCAGAGCAGTCAAAGTCGTATTTTACTTACAAATTTGTATGGCAGTTGAAATATAGTGGGTTTTCTCTTTCATTAGTAATGGTGAACAGCCATGAAGTTTAGTTTAGCAATTTCTGTTATAAAATTCTTAGTCTGCGATTTTAAGAATTGCTGTTTGTATTCTTGTAGTTCAGAAATTGAAAGTACTTGTGGAGCAGAATATTGTTGATAAATCCTCCACAGGTGTTTTAAATTCAAGTTCCCTGCTGCAGCTCAGCAGGTGAAGAGTAGWCTTATAGTAGAGCATATGTTAAGTGAGCATTTGCATTTATCCACCTGTTAGGGTAAAGTTGTCCCTGTTGTACAGGTGTTAAATGGAAGAATAAGCTTGAGATCCGGGCACAGGAGAGGGATGGGTCCAAGGGAGGGAAAAGCTTTGGGAACTTGTGAAGCTGGGATGTAATACAGGGTTAGAGTTGGCCAAAGTGACTTAAGCAGCTCAACTATGACTAAGTGCTTTTCCAGCAACAGCTGGTGAAGTRTAAATCTGATACTTTTGCTGTGACTCTTTAGTAGTGGGATTGGTGGTTTTCATCACCTATTGTGGATTTCAAAAGTWATTTTTAAAATACAGGTTTATTTTCAAGAATTTACAGTTTGTGTTAAACAGTTGTTGGAAATTGTAACAGAATCCGGGTTGGTAGCTTATAGCATATTCCTAAGAAAGCAAATTAAGGAGCTAAGTGTCAGAAAAACTATTTGCAACTATCTTTTCTGTTATGGGTTTGTGTCAGAAACATTTGGATGCAGGTATATGCCTCTTGCCAGTGTTGTGAGTCCATGAMTAGCCTGGTCCATACAAAAGTAAACATAAAAATGATCCATTGTTAATATCCATAAGAGTTTTCCCTCTACAAATATCCTCTACAATTTTCCCTCTGTGAAAGCTACAGCAAGAACTCATTCTCAATATTTTGTACACATGGACATCTTGTCCATGGGCGATCCTTTATGCCTCCCATTCTTATTTTCCTTCAAGATAATGGTGTTTCTCAGTATCTTTCATGTACCTTTTTTTCTGATAACTAAATAGACTCTTACTGTGATTTCAGGATTTTTTGGGGGGTTTTCTGTGTTTATTATGAAACATTATTGACTGTGTAATGAATTGAGCTAATGGAACTGTATTAAAATAAAATGTCTTTAGACATGGAAAAGTCCTGATCTGGTATTCATGCATGGGGAATACCACTCTTGTTATTTTCAGTGTATTTGCATGCTTCAGATGTCAGGGAAAAAGTCAGCTCAACCATGATGTGTATTTAAATAGGTTTGGCAGGAAACATGCTTAGAATAGATCATTTTAGCTGAGCACCGATGCTCTAAGTTATACATTGAAAGATATTTCTTATTAATTTACAATGAAACCTTTCTTAAACCAGGTGTCAGCATATGGCTTCTATTTYTATGATTTTATCAGTTTGTAGAGTGTAATGGGAGCACTGATGATGGCTGTTTAATTCTGGGTGCAGGTTAATGCAGATGTGCAAAATCAGAGGAAAGGTGCATTTCTAGTTGCTTGCAGAAAAAGGGAAATTCTATCAAAGTRTAAGGAAGTTGTTTGTAAATCAGAGTGTTACTTACTGAAACTGGGAGTGGAGGAACCCCTCTGTCTACATTAGTGACATTTGTGCTAATTTATCCTGGTAAATGGAGCAAAATGGCTTTTATTTGTCTTCACTATCCGAACAAGCAAAAAAAGTMAAAAATAGCTGCAATTCTTGAAAATTGAAAATCTTTGAAATGCCATTTGTGTGAGCTCAGACTTTAGTCCCTGCATTATAAGATTTATATGCAGTTTGATGGAGTAGATTAATGGTTCTGCCTTTTTGGTTGTCAGTAGGAGCTCTTGGTGCTATCCAGTGTAATTTTCTTGTTTGGTGAGAACTGAGTAAACTAAATTTATTATTGTGCTATTAATGTTTTGGAGGTGGTGGTGATGAGGAATTTTCTTACCCTTACCCTGCTAATTTCATTTCACCTGCATTTGCTTGATTTTAAATGCCCTGGCTTGATTTTTGCTGTCCTGGATGTTCTCCAAGTAAGAGCAGTGGTGTTGCCCTACAAATATTACAGCTCTCTTGCAGCTCAGGAGTGTATAAGTAGAAAAACCTGAATGATTGTGAATTTTTTTGCTGATTTTTGCTTCTTACCTTCAAATGTAAAGCAGCACAGAATCCATAATGTCCCTGTTTTCTTGGATCTCACTTGGAGCAGCAGACACTTTGAGCCTGTAGCAAAGATAGTTTGTTCTTGAGCTGCTCAGTTGTTAAAAAGCTGTTGTCTAAGCCTCACTGAAACCTACYATATATAAACTCTCACAAAGTCTTCCAACTAAACAGTTTTTCCATGTCTTAGTTGTTCATTTTAGCCCCATTTTTCTTCAGTTGGTCGGTATTAGCAATTCTTAAGCAAAATAGAGCAGGGTAAGGTCTGAATTTTGARCCATCTAGTCTGCAATATAAAAATCTACCTAAGTGATGTAATGTAAGTGAAAAACACCAATCACTTGTTTTAACATTTKAAAAGTTTAATAGTAATCAAATGGTTATAAAAATAGTAATACAATTAGAGGAATAACAATTTGGACAAATTCAATTAGGACAATATGAGACAATAAAGACAGAGTTACGTACAGTCTGGGTACCTTTTTCTGGGCAGCACAAGCCCAAAAAAGGGCRCCCATTAACAAAGGATTAACCTTTAAAAACAATAGCGTGTTGCRTATTCATACACTTTATCCATGATACATAAATTCCATCCAAACACACAATTCTATCTGGTCTGTGTCAACTTCTTCCTYTTAATCTTAACAGTGCCTTCAAGGTGGGAAGAAGTTCGTTTCTTCTGATAAAAGGGCAATAAATTCTTTTTCTCTGAAGGATTTAGGTGTCCTGGGGTGCTATCTGGTGCAAGTGCCCTCATTCCATTCTTAAAAAAAATCCCACTAACATAGTAATTGTTTCAGCTACAAAAGTTACCTTTAAACTAAAAGACTACATTTAGCATATTATTAAAATGTTAATAGACCACTACTAATCAATACATTAAAATACATATGGTAAATATCTGCCATATAATACGCACTTTGCACAACATATTSCTGCCAAAAGGCTCTAACACCAGATTGTGGGAACCCAGGACATCCCTCTGACTGCCCAGAATGGCCAGGACCCCTGCCAGGGGGCTCAGAAGCCCTGGCACAGAGCCCAAAACACCTGTGGGTTTGATTATGACCCRTGGAGCAAATTACCAACCTTATATGAAGATCAGCAAGCCATAACAGTTTAGGTAGAATAATAGTGAAGTTATTATAGGGTGGAAGAGTAGATTTTGGGGTTTTTGGTATGGGGGTTCAGGAGGCTAGACAGAGGGATTTGGGCGTGTCCAGCCTTTCTCCTCCTTCTTCTTGGCCTCCATCTTCTGCTGTGATGCTGGCACTTACAGATTGGTTTAGAGTAGAAGCTCACTGTCTAATGTAGGTGATAGGTATTGGAAAGTAATTGTAAATATCGTACATGTAGCTTTTAGTATAAATGACAATAGAACTCAGGGGCAGACAGTGTTGTTGTGATTATAGTGCAAGAGTTCTATTGTCATTATATTGCAAAGGTTCCATATTGCTAGAGTTTCATACCTCCTTGATGTTTCTCACAGGCAGCTCCTCTAGGCACTGACTCTTCCTTATCCTCACAGTAGCCAACTGACTCCAGTTCCCCTCAACCAACCAATTCACTCTTTTATAACACTCTTCTTATTGGCTACAGGTGTGGCCTGTTAAAATCAGGCCTGCTTCTAATCTTTAATAATTAGCCCAGCTGCAGCTCTTTAGGGGATATGATTACCTTTTATACCATCTTTATTTACTGATATTCTACCCCCTACACAGTGTGCCTGGAACTGTCCTGCAGGTCAAACCTCCGCAGGGYAGGAGAAAATTTTTTATAGGTAAGATGCAATAAACAACCTTGAGAYCGAGAACTGAAGAGCTCAGACTCATTTTTCAAGTGCTCAGGCTGGGAAAAGAGACTTTTAACAATCTYGGGGTCGCAGTGACCCAGAAAGGCCCTGAGACCAGATGGTTTTTGTGTGCCACTTATTGGGATTAAATAGTTTCTGAGTTGGTTTTAAGGAARTAAGTTAGTATTATAACTTAGAGAGTTTTTTGTTTCTTTTGCTCTAAATGATGTGTATTACCAGACACTTSGAGTATGCTTGAACTTGTGAGTGAAAACTTAAGGTGCCAGACTCATAGACACCATGTATTTACTTTGCTAAAAGAGTAGCCAACGGCAGTTGTTAATGAGAGGTGGTGTTGTTGCAGCAGAGCCTGGCAGCGTGAAGGATGGAGGCAGAGGAGAGCCCAGCGCAGCCCCCGAGGGAGGCACCGGGGCCCGGCGGTGCCGGCTGGGACCTCACGGACAGCGGCCGGCTGCAGCACTTCCTGTGCTTCGGCTCCGAGGGCAGCACCTACCACGTCAAGGAGCACAAGCTGGGCTTTGAGAACGCTGAAGCTTTGCTAAGGCTCATTGAAGAGGGCAGAGGCTGCGAAGTTGTGGAAGAAATCAAAGCGTTTAGTCAAGAGGGCAGAGCAGCAAGACAGGAGCCCCTGCTCTTTGCCCTCGCCGTTTGCTCGCAGTGCTCTGATGCCAAAACAAAACAAGCGGCGTTTAAAGCTGTCCCCGAGGTGTGTTGCATACCAACCCATCTCTTTACTTTCATCCAGTTTAAAAAAGATCTGAAGGAGGGCATGAAATGTGGCATGTGGGGCCGTGCTCTGAGGAAAGCTGTTGCAGATTGGTACAATGGAAAGAATGGCATGGCTCTTGCTTTAGCAGTTACAAAATATAAACAAAGAAGTGGTTGGTCTCATAAAGATCTTCTGAGGTTGTCCCACCTAAAACCTGCCAGTGAAGGTAATAAATTTTTATTTACCTGAAAATACTGTGTTTTAAACYTTTTATATTTACTGTGGAAGTATTTTGGAAACACGAGTTCCATTGTAGATGAATTCTTAGTGAGGATATCCTGTMAATTGTATCTTAAAAATGTGGGTAATCATGTAAAAAAAGACTTTCAAGGTAAACAGGGTTTGTTCCTTCTTCCATATGCCAAGGGAAGACAAAATAACACAACTCTCTTATTTTGTTCCTGTTTACTTACAAATGATGAAATAATGCTTTTTTGTTACGTGGGAAGATCTGTTGACTTCAAATTTTAAAATAATRGARTGRTTTGGGTTGGGARGGACCATAAAGATGATCCAATTCCAGCCCTCCTGCTATGGGCAGGGACRCTTTCCACTAGCCCAGGCTGCTCAGAGCTCCATCCAGACTGGCCTTGAACACTTCCAGGGATCCAGGGGCAGCCACAGCTTCTGTGGGCAATATAGCAAATAYRTAAAGCTCTTTACTTCTAAGGAGAYGAATACAGTAATTRAAAGTACTGCTCTGAATTGTGTGTGGCTGACCTTTTCAATAGGTGTTTGGCAGGTCTGAGAATGAAACCTTCTAACTGATTTGCATGCTAGAATGATAAAATCCGGTATACAGATGGTAATCCTGCTTGAGAAATGGTTTTCTTTTCCATCAGGAATTGCTATAGTCACTAAGTATATTACCAAGGGGTGGAAAGATGTCCAAGAAGCTTATAAAGAGAAAGCAGTTTCTGCTGAGACTGAAAAACTCTTGAAGTATCTGGAGGCTGTGGAGAAAGTCAAACGCACAAAAGATGAATTGGAAGTTATTCATTTGATAGAGGAGTATGGTCTAGTTAGAGAGCACCTCCTGACAAACCATCTGAAATCTAAAGAGGTAGGTAACTTCCTTAGCCAAATTCTCCGTAGAAGTATGAATTCTCTACAGTGAGTAATGCTCTTCAGAGTCGTAAATCTAGATTTCTTTTCAAAAGAGCCCTTACACTGTTTTTCAAGTTGTTTACCGAAATAGTTAATTTAAAATAATTAAGACCTTAATATAATTTGTACATTTATTTTAAAATACACTTATTCAATGTACACTAACAGTTCTTGTACTTTGAGAAGCTCATCTTTCTGTGTTTCCCTTCTATTTCGTCACAGGTTTGGAAGGCATTACTGAAGGAAATGCCTATTTCTGTAATGTTGAGAAATTTGGGAAAGCTGGCAGCAAATTCAGTGCTTGAACCACGAGGTTCAGAAGTRGCAATAGTATGTGAAAAACTGAGAAATGAGAAACTGCTAAAAAAGGTGAGAACTTCATAATCAGTGCCAGCCTCTGTGGATTTTAATTTTTAACGTTTAATTTATTGTATTTAAAAACTGCAGTTTAATGCCTRCGATTTAATTTTAAAACTTCTGTTTATAATTTCTCATTTGATTCCCCACCTGCTTTCTGAAACATTCAGATAAAATAAGTGTACTGGCAGATATTGGATCTTTTCTTAAATGAGGGCTGTTGCAAGCTTTGCTCATTGGGTTCATCAATTTCTTCTGAGTCTTATAACTTTTAAGTGAGTTAAGAAAACAGCATAGAAGCTGAGGGGAAAAACAAGATGAGCAAGGAGATTTTCCTCTTTTCTGATTGCTATATTGTCCATCCTCCATCCAAGTGGGAGGAAAGTAAGAGGGAAAAGAGGGTTCCCCAAAGAGAGAATAACATTTTCAGGGATTTAGTCAAAGGTAGACAGGACAAGTGTCTTGAGCAGCAGTTTTGTGAGTTGGGAAGATGAAAATCAGGACACTGAAATTCTTCAGCACCAGAGCTGAATTTAGTACAACAACAAAAGCCCTTTTCCCCCCATCCTATTGCAATTCTTTTTCTCTGGTTCCTTTCTGGAGAAGGGAGAACAAAGATCATGGTGCAATACCTTGGTGGAGGATAGGCAGTGCACAAGCATTCAGATTTACAGAGTTTTGGTGCTGGTAGTGATTAAGGACTGAAACACCCCTTTTGGATAAAGATAACAAAATGTTGATATGATTATATAAATTAAGTTTATATATGGAAAGCAAAAAAGAAAATAAATATTTTGGAGTGTTTTATAGCATGAGAAAAATGAATGCTGTGTTCCAGATTTATTGTCCGGTGTTACTGTATCTTGTATAAAGCTAGTTTTAAGTTGGTTCTTTTCCTTGCTCAGCTCCTGGGCAGGGACTTTCTTTTACTGGAAGCCTCTGATGGAAAATAGCACTGGACAATCATAGAGCTGCAAAATTTTACCAGAATTCTGGTGAAGGCATCCCATTTGGTGTTAATTAGGGGATTCTTGAGAGGGAGTGAGGTCCATTATCAATAACCCACAAGTATCAGTTCATCCAACACCTGTGTAAAGACTGAATGAATTCTTTAGGTTTAACAAATTTCAAGTTTGTTAAAAACCTGAGATTTTTTGTAGTAGGAACTTATTTTCATTTATTTCTAGTTTGTTACTTTTTTTAAGGAGATTAAATTTTCATGTCCTTTTTTTTGATTTCTGCCTGTAGGGWAGAATACATCCCTTCCATATTTTGGTTGCATTAGAAACCTATAAAGCTGGACATGGAAACAGAGGGAAGCTTTGGTGGCGTCCTGATGAAGACATTTTAGAAGCTTTAGATGCCTCATTTTACAAAGCTTTCAAGGTAATAATAGTTAATTTGTTAAGCTTTCTAAGAGTTCTGTGTTTTCTGAAAGCTTGTTAGGAACAGTTCCTGGAGTGGGTGACAATTCTGAAACTTTGGTGACAGCACTGTCCTGATGTTACCCAGAAAGAGGAAAAAAAGGCCCTCTTTAGGAGTGAAAGCAGAAGAAGAAATGAATATATAAATTATGTGTACCTATGACATTTTTGTCTTTTCTTTCAGACAGTGGAACCAACAGGAAAACGCATTGTAATTGCGGTTGATGTTAGTGCATCAATGACACAAAAGGTTTTGGGCAGTGTGCTCAATGCCAGCACGATTGCAGCAGTAATGTGTATGGTGAGGCTTTCAATTTCTTTTATTTATAACTGTTTTCAGCTTGAATTGCTGTTTTGATCGAAGGGTGCTCTAAAGCTGGTTAGAAATCAAGAAGAAATTCACATATAATATTTTTTGGGTACAGGAGGTGTGACCTTGTGCCTCATTRCTGAGAACTACTAGCAACCATATGCAGAAACATGAGTTTGAAGAAGTTGGTTTCTGTTGTAAATCAAAGTGGTCAGGGCAGGTTTTTCACTTATTTTAGCCATAATAAAATGGCTTACTWTAAGTAAAAAATAACAACTTTATCTTACACGTTTTAATTTTTTCAGAAGCATTCATAGAAATACACAGAGTAGATAAGAAATATTGAGATAATTCTTATGTCTGTTTGAGTTGTCAATGTGGCCTTTATTCACAATCACTTTCCCTACAGTTTAATATTCTAAAGCTTCTTGTGTTGTATTCTTTYATTGCAGAGGAGTTGAACTTTTGTTGGCCCTTAAAAATTGTCAAGGTTTTATGTCAGAGTAGAAGGAAGAAAATGGAAGTATAGTTACAGTAATTGRAGCAGTGTTTATTTACTGTTTATTTACAGAATATTTATTTACAGACTATTTAAAGTGTAGAGCGAACCATTACTGCTTATGAGCAGCCATGATGACTCAAATACAAAAGCATKTGCCATGTGTGTTGGTAGGGAATGGCTCAGTTCAGACATGAAAAATTCAGAGTAATGTAACTGAATTATTTTCACTCTTTTCTCCCTCTTTCTCAGGTTGTAGCACGGACTGAGAAGGATTCCCAAATTGTTGCCTTTTCACATGAAATGGTCCCGTGTCCAGTGACAGCTGACATGACCTTACCTCAAGTTTTAGTGAAAATGTATGAAGTATGTAAAAATAAAAGTCTCAGCAGTTACATTGTATTTTCTTTGTAATCAATCCKACTACCTTGTGTAATCTGTATAGCTCTAGTACACGATTGGATTTTTTTGGTGCATTTTATTTAGAGAAAGCAAACGTCATTATTTCATTTGCTGGATATTAAACATTGCAATTTAGAATGTCAGTGCTATGTCACAATGAGTTAGCATGAAAAGAATATTTAAAAAAATTCAAACAAAAAACAAATCCTGGACAAACTGAGATAGAATGAACACGTTTAACAAAAAAGCCTCTTTGTGAAGTAACACGTGGTAAAACATGAAGCTTGCATTAAAAGGAATTTTTCCATGGTTTGTTAATTTCTGTATTAATGTGTTCCATGTATATTTATTTTTTTCTCAATAAGATTCCAGTGGGTACCACTGATTGTTCCCTTCCAATGATATGGGCTCAAAAAACTCAGACAGCTGCTGATGTCTTCATTATATTTACTGATAACGAGACCTTTGCTGGGAATACTCCTCCTGCAGTGGCCCTGAGAGAGTACAGAGAGGTAAATATGCTTCTGACTGTTTATGATTAATAAATACTGTACAAAGTAAGTACCAGCTCTAAAAATCTTTTAGAGATTAGACTGGTTGTGGCTTTCTTCAGTAAATAATTATATATTGTTAAAAACTTATCAGTCCTGCATTTAGGCAGAATTAGTGCACATATTGCATTAATTGTGCATATTTAAAACCACAGAATTGCTGAAAGGATTTGTAATTAGCCTGCCCTGCTTGGTGTGCTGTAATGTTCATGAAATTTTGTTACTCAGGGACTGCATTAATTTCTACATCCTATATATAATTGATGGAATAAGTTTTTATAGTTGTTACAGAATGATTTTTGACTCTCAGAACTAAGTTTAACTTCGATGTCTGCAGTAGATGTCAAAATGTTTCAATGAAGTACTAAAGACAAGTGTCAAGAGGATGAGGTGACAATATCTTGTGAAGAAAGCCTATTGTGTTTTAAAGGGACTGTTCTAATCTTTACAGCTTCATAATATTACAATAGAACAGAGAAGAATACCTTTTCCAAGCACATTGCTTATTTATTCAGCAAACAATCCTTTATACTTTAAATAAACTATTTTTTAAACTACCAAAAATATGTTTGTCAGGCATGGATGTATGGACTTGAATCATTACATAGTTTCCACACAGTTGAAATGAATACCAAAAGTGTTTAGTTTGATTTCCTTAGTTGAGGTTAGCTRCCATTCCAGTGCTGACAGGAATCCTGCACTTCTGATTCTGGCATTCCTTGTTTCTGTCAGTACAGCTCTTACGGCTTGTGTGAGGTTTGACCCTCTGGCATATTTAAGTTACTGCATATGTGCACATTTTTTATTCTAGACGTGTTTTCTAATGTTTTTGCTCTCCTTCCTCTAGAAAATGGGTATTCCTGCTAAGCTGGTGGTTTGTGGGATGACCTCCCACGGTTTCACGATTGCGGACCCGGATGACAGAGGCATGTTGGATATCTGTGGCTTCGACACAGGAGCTTTGGATGTCCTTCGAAACTTCACTTTGGATCTGATTTAACATTTTTAGGCATCTGCTCTTCCCAGTGGGTCCATTGCTGGCAACAGACTTCACCCTGGGAACTCCCAGCCAAATATACTTTATTAGCTCATGGCATCTTGTACACATATCAGAATGTTACAGGAGGTGGTGGCACTTCAAGCATCTCTGACTAGAGCTTCTCACTAAAGTGTTTGTAAGGTTAAACAGAACTTCAATGTCATGCGAATCTAACAGAGAAACTCAGTGCTGCCATCTCTGGTGTCAAACTGTCAGTAGCCAGTGATCCCCCTGCCATTGGAGGTGGCAGCCACATGTCACCGCTGTCACCCTGGGACTTGGCACCATGCAGCAGCACACTGTGTGTTTGGACACTCTTGGTAATGGCTGGCAGTGCAGTCACATCACCCTTCAGAGTCCTGCAGCATGGCTGCAGCCCTGCTCCATGCTCCTTCAGAAAGGCATCTCCACTCCTCAGCCGCCTTCCTTGTATCCAGCACCCTCCTTTTCCCAAGGCAGTTTGTTTGTTCCTAAACACGCACTCAAAACTCCAGTTGGACTTCATTCCMTAACCAGCCTGGGCTCTGTGTGAGCTGGAGCTCCAGAGAGCATCATCCCTTGTGTGATAACCACAGGAATTGTGCTCTGAGTCCTGTGGGCCAGCACCAGCCACTCTGGATCTGTCCCAGGGGTGAACAGGACCCCCTGTTCTGATGGGATGGTGGCAGGACCACAGTGTACTTCACAAACTGTTGGTCCCTGAGCTTCKCCAAAGTCTTCCTGGCCTGCAGCACATGAATCACCCCATCCCTGTTGTCCTCAAGCTCCACAGCATCCACCACCTTGAGGAGAAGAGTGGTTTTGCYTGGGCCCAAGGAGGACACCACCACAGCAAACACTTTGTGTCAGCATGCTGGACCCTGCTCTTACTCTCCACCAGTGCTGGAGCCAGCCCAGACACCAGCTTGGCCACACCCGTCTCATCAGCAGGGTAGGTGAAGAGGGSCACAGTGCTGTCCAGCTCCTCGTGGACTTTGGAGTTCCTCTGCTGCAGGTACCCCTGCTGCAGCAGCAGATCCAGCACCTGCTGAGGACACAGGCCCAGGGTTGTGCTGCAGGATGGCCAGCTTCCTGTCCCCCAGGACTTCAGCAGCAGCACAGACCAGCAGTGGCAGGAGCAGGTGGATCACCTCCAGAGCCCTGAGCACCACCTTGGAGTCATCGAGGAGGGTCTAGAGGGAGCTGAGGAGCCCCAGAGTTCAGACCTTGGCCTTTAGGACTGAGAAAGTCCCTTGCAAACAGTCCTGAATGAAAAGCAGTCTAGGAAGGCTGGACATTGTTCAARGATCTTAAAGATGGAGGAATAGGCTGTCCCATGTGCTGAGAGATGAGCCGGTGGGGAAGAAGACTGGCCTGGTTGAACAGGGAGCTGTCACTGGAACTCAGGGAAAAAAGACCTTTGGAARAAGGGGCAGGATGCTCTTGAGGACTACAAGGATGTTGTTAGGTTATGCAGGAAGGTTAGAAAAGTGAAACCCCAGCTAGAAATTAATTGGCCACTGCTGAAATAGATAACAAAAAGTGTTTTTACAAATAYATCAGCAACAAAAGGAGAGCCAAGGAGAGAATCTCCATCCTTTATTGCATGTGAGGGGAAGCATTGCCACAAAGGATGGGAAAAAGGCTGAGGTGCTTGATGCCTTCTTTGCCTCAGTCTTTAATAGTCAGACCAGCTGTCCTTGGGAAGACAGAGACAAGAACGAAATGAGGAAGGAGGAAACAGTGACCTACTCCTCCACTTAAGTGTTCAAAGGTCCTTGGGGTCTGATGGAATCCACCCAAGCTGCTCTCCACCGTTTATCATCAATCCTGGCTAACCAGGGAGGTCTCCACATGACTGGAGGTTGGCCAGTGTGACACCCATTGGAAGGAGGATGCAGGAAGCCACAGGCCTGTCAGCCTGACCTCAGTGCCAGGAAGGGATGTGGAACAGATCATCYGGATCACACAGCACGTGCAGGACAGCCAGGGATCAGGCCCAGCCAGCGTGGCTTTGTGAAAAGCAGGTTCTGCCTGACCAACCTGATCTCCTGCTATGAATGGTGACTCCCTGGTGGATGAGGTGGAGGCTGAGGATGTGGTCTGCCTGGGCTTCAGCAAAGCCTTSGACACTGTTTCTCTCCTGTCTGAGAAGATAGATAGGAGCCTGTGGCTTGGACAGGTGCACTGTTTGCTGGCTGAAAAACTGGCTGGAGGCTGGGCACAGAGAGTGGTGGTGCCTGAGTCACATCCTGCTGGATGGGAGCCACCAGTGGTGCTCCCCAGGGCTCCCTGTTGGGGCCAGTCCTGCTCAGTATCTTTATGGCTGATTGGAYAAGGGGATCAAGGGCACCCTCAGTTTGCAGATGGCACCAGGCTGAGTTGATCTGCTGGAGGGCAGGAGGGCTCTGCAGAGGGATCTGGATAGGCTGGGGCCATGGACTGAGTGTGGCCCCAAGTGCTGGGTCCTGCCTTTGGGTCACAACAGTCCCAGGAATGCTCCAGGCTGGGGCAGAGTGGCTGGGAAGCTGCCCTGTGGAAAAGGAGATGCTGGTCAGGAGTGGGTGAACAAGAGACAGCTGTGCCCAGGTGGGCAGGAAGGCCAAGGCCATCCTGGCTGGGATCAGAAAGAGGGGCAGCAGGACCAGGGAAGGGGTTCTTCCTCTTGACTTGGCACTGGTGAGGCTGAACCTCAAATCCTGTTTGCAGCCAAGAATTGGAGCAGGCTGCCCAGGGAGGTGGTGGAAATCTTCTCCCCTGGAAATGTTCCAAAACCTCGTGGATCTGGTGCTTAGGGACATGGCTCTGTGGTGGACCTGGCAGTGTTGGGTTGATGGTTGAACTCAATCTTAAGAGCTCTTTTCCAACCCTCATGGTTTTGTGATTTTTATTAACTTTTTGTGAAGGGAAAACAAGAAAAGCAGATGAGGAATCTCTTTTTTTATTTTTCCTGTTGCACACAATTTAGAATAACAGTGAGAAGCTTGCTAAAAGTGGTTACAGGGTTACATAGTATATAATTTAATTTCATTTATAGTGGACTATAAATATGGAGAGATTTTTAATTTCCCCCATTGCTGTGGAATGCTTATTTGCAAGAATAAATTCATTAATTACTTCTAGAATGGAGCTGGAAACAAATGGGCTTAGTATTTTTAATAATGGCAGTTTACCAGCAGCTTCATTGAGAGGGACTTTTCTTTGGGCTTTTTAAAATCTTTGTATTTTAAGTGTTAGTAATGTTCAATGGTTTCCATGGCTATGGTTAAAATCTACAAAAGAAGTTTTTTCTGGTATGTATTGAGACCATGTGACTGTGATACAGTGTAAAAGTTACCCAGGGACATTTTATACTGCTAAAACTGAAAGTGCAAGAGCTCATGCTAATCTTTTTCTCTCTGGATTATCATCTGGGTTTTCAGGAGGAAATATCTTTTTAGGTAAGTTGAGGGGCAGTTTCTGCACAATACCATTTCAGAAACACTAGTTTAGAATTAAAAATGCTTTACAGGAAGTTCTAAAAACTAAAAACTGTTTTTAGTAGAAAAAGACCTTGGAAATGACTGGGATGTCACATTCTGTCCTTGTCACAACTTCAAGAAGCATCAGCACACCTTCAGTGAGCAAGATTAACAAGTGCATGTGTCTTGGCCTACTCAGCAAAGCTGAGTTGGAGCAACCAGAAACAAAAAGCTACTTTTTTTTTTTTTCAAAAGAATGTATTCAATGACTCAGAAACAATCTTCCTAACAGGAGAGTATTTAATTTTTAAAAATCTTTTTGTAGATTAGTGTTACTTCTGATTTCATAAATTAAGTCAAGCT
Organism: Cardinalis cardinalis; assembly: GCA_014549065.1. NCBI lineage: Eukaryota > Metazoa > Chordata > Aves > Passeriformes > Cardinalidae > Cardinalis > Cardinalis cardinalis. The sequence continues at coordinate 165,817 of JACDOX010000071.1, forward strand.
AACATATTTCAAAACTACCTCCAGTTTATAGTGACCAATTCTTAAAAACTTTTATGAACTGTACAGTTGCCTCCTTCATGTTCACAAAATCATGTTTAGGAAGTGATTGAAACTGGATTCTTTATTTTTAATTTTTTATTCTTAGTCTGATAGTAATAGTGCGACTAGGAGAAAGCCAGTGAGTATTCTACCACTTTGGAACAGAAATTGATAGCAGTTTGTGTGTATATGTATTTAATTCTGTGTTTTCTATATGTGTGTATAGGGGGGAAGTTAAAAGATCTCTTTAGTAGATCAATCTTACAAGATTTGAAAGGTTTTTTAGTGATGCTTTAACAACTTCCTCTAAAACATACATATTTCAGCCTCTTTTATGCTAATGCAGACTGTTTTAAAGAGCAAATTTGATGTTAATTTGAAAATAATTATGATTTATAAAAATATCATRTTTACCCATAGTGGTAAATGACACATCAGACCATACTTTTCTGCCTAAAACCCAAGCTTTTAAATGTAAAATTGGAGTTCCTACTATACTTTTGGTACTTGTAACACTTTTCATTATGCCTCATTCCTATTGATGATAAAATCAAAGCTTGCATTGTGTAGCTGGGATATCTTATTTGGTGCTAAAATAGGAYGTTACATATTACTGAAGGTATTCTGCTACTTCCTTACACTCTCCCTTAATGCATAATGAATCCRGAGAGGGAAGCCTTTCCTGACGTGAAGCAGGGCTAACAGAACTGCTGGGTAGAATGTTGCCTTTCAGCCAGCATGAATGTAAGTCACTCCTGAATTCTCACTGCTCTGACAGAATGCTTGGAGACACAGGACTGCTACCAGCTCCTCAGGTGAGTTCTAGAACAAACCAAGTGTTCCCACAAAAGCTAAGACACAGCACTTCGGGGTTTGCAAAAAGAAAACCAGCCATTTCTCATGAAAAATTGCATATCATTTTTAGCATCCAAACAAAACACCATGAGTATGGGGAGTAAACTCATTTGCTTAATACATATTAATAATTATTTCCAGTAAATGCACTGATGTTTTGGGGTTGGGTTTGGTAGTGATGCATTTTAAATGACACAATAGTCAAACATCTGATTGGGTGTTTCTTTCTAAGCTAGAGATGTCAAAAATAACTGATAGATGAGTATCTTTTGCAAGTACTTTTTCTTATTTGCAGTAGTATTTGTGAAGTAATAGGAAATATTTTGGACTAAATATAAAATGAAAACTTAAAACAGGTGTTTCAAGTAACTTTCAAGTAAATTTATTGCAAATAAAAATTAGAGTAGTTACTAACAGATTGAATGTATGGTTATAGTGGTGTTGCATCTTTGGAAGCAGTCCAGTTTAAAATGCAGTTCCTTGAACTAGAGTGTGGAGGTAAAGATGAACTTTTCAGTAGGAGTGATAGAAATTGTAGATCACTGTATCTGTTGACACTGGATAGCTGTGATCAGTGATAAAAGGTGGTACAGAATGTGCTCCTAAACATTTATAGTAACTCTGGACTGAAAACCTGGTCAGTGCTTTCTGTGATGTAGAACCAGCACTGGTCAGACCACGTTGCCATCTGCTCCTCCTTCAGGATTTGCACAGAGAGGGGAACCTGAAGTAAATGCTGACAGCTGAAATTTTGTCGTATGTGGACCTTTCTTTCTGGGAGCTTCTTTCTGGTTTTGCTATTCTCTTCTATTAAGGGGCATAGAAGAATGATGCTACCTATTCCTTGTCCATAGACTGGATCTTTTTTATCTGCCCATACGCTGAATTTCAGCGGACAGCATGACTCACTTGCCATAACATGCATTGGCCCATTTCTAGTCTTTAGTTATTAAACTGATAATTCCCAAAACAACTCTAGACATATCAAGAGGCAATAATTACTGTAATGCTTGAAGAAGAATAAAAAAAGTGAGTTAAGACAAAATTGATAAGCTTAAGCTTCAGTTCAGTGTACAATAAMCAACTTAAAAAGGAGACTTTCAATTAGTAGTGGTCATTGCATTGGAGGAACACTGACTGGAAAAGCAGAAAAGGGGCTGTAATTGTGCACTGCAGTTAGCCAGTAAGCATTGACCAGGGACAAGTTTAAATCTAGTTAATTTTATTCAAAATGCTGAATGAAAAAAGGTCTAAATGCAGAGTGCAGCTGTAGACCAGGCAAATGCAGGTTTCCTAAATATGCAGGTTTTCCAGGYTTCCTGATAGCTACAGTTACCTGGTTTCTGTTTGACTGCCATTTCTCTGTGACCCCCTTGACAATTCTGGAGCACTAGACTATGGTGTTGAACACTGTAATGTGTTCACTTAAGCTTTAAGAAAGGAGAAGAGCATGTTGTGGTTGGAAGCACAGCAGAAGTGAAACATTCTCCTGTGAGGAATGAACATCCAAGGTCAGGTTTCTTCTTGGAAGGGACACAATAAATGACATGGAGAGGGCAGGAGGCTCTCGAGTTTTTAAAAATAATGCAGTGAGCACATCAGCATTGAGTAATAAATTCAATAATGACAGTAATAGTTTTGCCAAGAAATAGAATTTCATGTCAGGAATTTTAGACCTGGAGCAAGGAGTAGGAGAGTTCAAGGTACTTGTAGAATTAGATTGCAGTCCTCTGTTTCAAAAAGGAGAAGTCTGAGGGTAGGTGTAGTTCTGAGGTCAGCAGGGCCAGTCTAAATGCCCACTATGTTAGGGCTGCTAATAACTGACACTAAAATACCTTGCTGCTTAAAACCACTGTTAAACCTGTTTGTCAAACACAAGTCTTAAGGAGGTTTATGTTGGTTTTTCACATTGCTGTTGTTAACTGATGCCCATAGATGGGTATACCTTTAAAAGGCYGTTCAACAAAGTATATTCTTGGCTTAAAAACACACCAGCAGTTTGGGAAATGTATTTTAATAATGGCTCTGACTGTAAAAACGCTAGGAAAATATTTGTCTGCATTGCAAATACTGCTTGCCCTGTCCTAAACTCACAGGCACCATAACAGAAGCTTTAGTTTTGATTCCATTTGTTTTGTTTCTTCTTCTTTTGCTGTCCCCTTTTCTCTGTTAGTGTTGGGTTTTTTTCTCCTTTTCCATCTTGTCACCTCAGGCCTATACTTGAATCTTCTATCACAAGCGCTCATCCATTCCTTTTTTCTTTTATTTTTGCCTCCATTCTTCTGCCTTCTTGCTGTCACTGACTGTGCTCACTTAGCTCCCTGCACCAGAACTGATGGCATAGTATTTCATGTTTCTAATAATGAATATTTTTTTCTGTTCTTTAATTATATGAATATCTTACAAAACATCTACTTTGTTGTATCTTTCAGATTTTTGGTAAAACTTGGTGTAAAAATCAGTTACAAAAGTATACTTTATTTATTACAAAAATCCAACATCTGCCTGTGAATGGCTTTATTTGAAAAAAGTAACAATTGGCTTTTCAAATGTAAAGTTTTTTTCTATAATTACTTCAGTGATTTGAAACTTTTCATTCTTTTAAATAGTATCAAGCTGCTGTCATGCAGAATTAGGAAAACATTTAAATTAATATTCTGGATAAASAGGCAGTTTCTTTGCAGTATTGACAAGAGAAAGTTTTGAAAGAATAGGCTATAGAAGTAAACCTAAGTAAAGAATCATTTGTCTTTCTTGTGCTTTTAACCCTTTTATTTAGTTTCTATGAAATTCCACCAGTTTCTAGGTTTATTTTGCTGTCTGCAGTGGTTTGCAGTGCACAGAAAGGCTGCTGTAAGCAGCTGTTCCAATGACTTTCTTGCTGGAATGGTAGAGATTTCATCTTACCATGACACTGTGGGGTGTGCAAATGGCTGAGCAAGAGTTCTGGGGAAAAGGTAAAACACTGACCAGGACAGTGTTTTATGGATATGCTGCCCTGAGGGAAATCATAATAGATAAGCTAATTTCAGCAGCAGGTATGGTGTGTTTAAATATGTGTGCTTACATATCTGGATTAATGATTCTGATACTGCAAAGCGTGGTTTCTTTAGGTATTTCTGCATYCTGATTTAAGTTTAAATATATATATATTTGCGTATATATGTGGTATGTTGAGAACTTTTACAAATGCTTCATTAACAAATAATGAATATAAGTAGCTGTTTTCCTAATGTTACCAGCTTAAGAGTTAAGCACAACTAGTTACAAATAAAATGTCTTTTCATTTTCCTGTAAAAGTGCAGTTCTACTCTTTAAAAATAATTCTATATTTAAGAAGCAACACAYGGGCACATTCACAGCTCTGTGTGCCTCATTAAATAATTCAGTGTTTGTTTCCAGCTTCTTCTGCTTCTTAGAAGCTGGGGATTTAAGATGGGTGAGCAGGTATCCAGATCTTTTAGTGGATAAATTTCAATATTTAGATCCCAGGACAAGCATATTTTGAGATAAACAGCTTTGTCCTGGAGACAATGTTAGGGGAAAAAAAGATGGAAATTTTTAATGACTATTCTTGAGGTTCTTAATTTTGGTTGGGTTTTTCCCCCCCTAGATTAGAACCACACTTCAACTGCCATATCATGTTTAATTAACTTAAGCATAATGTGGCTTTGTGCCATCCAGTAACAAAGGCACTGTCTTGCTGCTACTTTCTGTGAAATTGTACACAATGGAAAAAACTGTTTGGATGGAGAGCCTTAATATGGTTAAAAAGAAACATAATTAACCCTTTGGGTGCCTTAAGCTAGATCCTGTTTAATGATGGGGCACTCACTTGCATCTGCAGGCACAGCTTGTTTCAACAGCTGCAAGAGAATTTGCCTTAAGTGACAATGCCCTGGGATTTCCAGAACTTGGAACTCAAAGGGTTATTTTAGACTACTGGTTAAAAGAACAAGCCTCTAAACAGGGAACAAAATGAAAATGTCTTTGAAAAATTCCTTTGAATACTATTGTTATTATTTTTACGTGATGGGTTTATCAGCTTTGGGGACAAAATTGTTGTTAAGCTTCTGGTAAAAACATCACTGGCTGAAGAACTGTACACAGAGAAAAAGAATACTTGGTATTCTTATATGACTGTATGTGCAAAATAAATTGCTTTATTAAGTGTAAATTCAGAGAGAGATGCAGATCTGTTTACCTTGATGACTGTGTCCTAGAACCACACAGTAAACTGCAATAATTAAAATGAAACAAGGTCAGTGTGTTGAATTAGCTGATTACATATTAAAGATGCACAATGCAGGCAACTGTATACTAAAGACTTTCTACAAGTGATGCGGTTTAAACTTAGTTCAAACCTGCATCACAAAAATTAAGCTGTCAAGTTTAARTGATACTCTTGCTGTCCTAGTTATCTGGAATTAAAGATTGATTTTTTTTTCCTTGAGGGAAAAAGTAGTTTAGGTACATGCAGTGCTGAAAGCAATGGAAATAACAGGATTCTTAATTGACAAAAAGTGAGTAAAAAATTGACTAATGTTTTTATTCTAATATGTGCACCTTTAGTTGTGTAATGGTTCCTTTAACTGAAGAGTGGGATAGAATTTTCTACTTGCATATGAACTACTTTGAAATAACCAAGAGTCTTGGCATTGCCTGGTCTGGCTTTGGATGTACATTGTACTGAAACTATGGAATTTTAGTCATTTCTTTTAGACATTTAACTGAAAGTTAAAATGGCTAGTAAACTGCATTCTGGCTGTAGAATTTAAGTACTAAATAAACTCTATGCATATTAGACTGTTTCCCTTGCTCTTATGTTTCATGCTGCTGTTGGATCGGTTGTACCACAGTCTGCAGCTGAGTGCCCGAGCTGCCTGGCCCCCCTGGAAGGCCATTCCTGAATGGCAGTGCAGGCTGATCCCTCAGAGTGCAGAGGAAAGATGAAAGCTGTCACTCTCTAAAGCTGCCAGAATCTTTATTCCCTTTTCTGTTCCATTGACACATGATTTGGGAGCTGGGTGATCAGGCACTGGAGTACAGGAGGCAGACATGCACACACCAGTATCACTACAAACTGGGTTTGCTTTACACTTCAGTTTGACACAGAAGAATTATATTTAAAGAAACCATTAAATAAAATTGACAATTTATTGASACAAAGCTAGAAAGCAAACTAATGTGCAGCAAAACCCACAGGATTCTTTTTGCAGAGCCTGGGCTTCCCTGGAGCAGGATGTAATCATGAAGTGACATCACTCTCTCACTAAGAGCCCCAAGAGTTACAGAATGTTTGCTAATGACCATTGGGCTTGTGGAAAAGCTGAGGCAAGGACACCAAGTAATTCACCAAGGCCATGAAGTCTGTCAGAGTGATCTGTAATTCAGAAAGCCATGGTTTGAGGTTGTTGAGTGCAGCTCATGCTGTGTCTGTGATCTTCTGATTTCATCTGAAATTCTGTTCATACAAAGGAAGACGAAGCTAGAGGTGGTTGCTCAGCAATTTCGCCTCGTTTGACACTGATTAATTAAAGGAAGMAGTTTGCCTTCCTCATGAAGCTTTTGAGCATCTGTTGCGCCTCCAACACAAGTCCCATTGATAAACACTCTTGGGACCTATCAAGAAAACAAAAGTTGCATTAGCTACCTCTTGGGGAAAAGGTAAACATTCAAGCAAGCCCATGTGGACTCCAGTACACACAATCACTGTGTTCTTCTAGATGTGTGTATAATATTAGTGTACAACCCATACTTGTCCATAATATTTATAGAGATGGGAAACTTCATGTGCCCCTCAAAAGTGGGATGAAGATACTGAGTGGGTGATTGTAATAAATTCCAATAATTGAGTCAAGTGAGACTATGTAAATTAAAATAAAGGTCTTAAACACAATGCTTTAAATATACAAATTAAAAATTGCTTTGATACTTCAATTATTTCAGTGTCAGTACAGCAAAGATCAGCTGTTAGGGATAGCCAGAGGGGTTCTAGAAGAAGAGACCTCCTGCAGTATTTAATTTAGAGCTTGTATYCCAAATTTACCTGTCTCAAAACAATTAAGGACTTGCTATGGATATAACCCAAGAGGGATGTGTGTAGCCCAAGCTGTTACTTGTTAMGTATAAGAGAACATACTCACTGTTCTGCTACCAGTCATCTGTTCCAGAATGTCTTGGAACTGCCTTCCATTTCTATTTAGGTCCAGTTCCACAGCTGTGTAATTCACATTCAAACCCTGAAAGAGGCTTTTTGCCATTCTGCAGTATGCACATGTTGTTTTAGAGAAAATCACCACACAGTTGCGTGAAATAACGTCCTGTGTGCTCAAAAGAAAGTTAAAAGTCAGCGAGCTTCAAGCCAATGCACTTAGAACACTATTGAACAGTCATGAAAGTAGTACACAGGTTAGAAAGCTGCTGTTAGAGTAGCAAACACAGGAAAATCTCTGCTGGCACCTCTGAAAGCAGGTTTGACCTGCATCTGGCTCCAAACAAGCACAAGGATGATAGAGGGTGTGGTACAACTCTGCTCTGCAGTCTGCCCAGCTCCCTTTGTCCCCCTAAATTGTTTAGGGACAGCTTTCTCTGTCCRTAAGGCAGTTGGGATGTGCCAGTGGCAAGCACAGTGACCAAAAGCAGTGGCTGGAAGATACACCCTTATCACTTTCCTGTAAATTCAAGGGGATTTCAGGCTATCATTAACTATCAGTAAATTTATAAAACCCACAATTTCTAAAATATTTAACTTTACTTGATATCAGTAATTTTACAAGGTACTATCTYCGATGTCAGCGGCAACACTGAATTTCAGTAGAGGTCTAAAAAAAAACCCATTAAATGGGTGCAGCCTGGGAAGATCAGGTTCCAGGGCTRTGGATAAACAAAACTGCCAGCAAGTCTTGATAACCATCATGAACATAGGAACAGGTTCAACAGGCAGAACTATTTACAGTATTTCTTTGAGTAAATAAGAAAAAGTTTGAAGTAATTGGCTTTTATAAATATTGAAAATCAGTAAAAGCAACATAAATAACGCTACCTGTATTTGATTCACGGCAGCACCACACGACAATCCTACAGAAGCCGTCTGTCTGTTCCCCATTCTATAGCTAAAAAGAAATGACAGTCAGATCTTCGAGCTTTCAAAGGATGGCCACATTGCCCTGTTTTGTTTCGGTGTTTCACTGACTGCGCCATGGAGGTTCCCTTGAGCTGCAGCATGTGCAGCCAGCCCGCATCTCGTGTGCCCGCAGGGCCGGGGAGCAGCGGGATGGCTGCGGCTGGAACAGCCCGGCCCCGGGGCCGTTACACGGGAACCGCTCCGCGCCGCCGGCGACAGCCACACACACACGGGTGACACCCGCGGCACCGCGGGCCCCGCACCCGCCCCGCCCCCGAGCCCGGCCCTCATCCCCATCCTTATCCCGAGCCCGGTCCTCATCCTGATCCCGAGCCCTGTCCCTCTCCCAGTCCCGATCCGGGACCCGGTCCTTGTTCCGACCCTGATCCCCGTCCCTGTCCTTGTCCCAGTTCCCGTCCCTGTCCCGATCCCGGTCCCTGTCCTTGTCCCAGTTCCCGTCCCTGCCTCAACTCTAATCCCAGTCGTGGTCCCGGTCCCTGTCCCGACCCTAATCCTACTCGCGGTCCTAGGGTGTCGGTCCCGGTCCAGGTCCCGGTCCAGATCCCGATCCCGGTCCAGGTCCCGATCCCGATCCTTATCCCTGTCGCACTCCCAGTGCCGATCCCAGTCCTCGCTCCAGACCGTGTCCTTGTCCCGATCCAAGTTTCGGTCCCGATCCCTATCTCTATGCGTGCCCCGATCCTTATCCCATTCCCATTCCCGGCGCCACTCCCGGTCCCGGTCCGGCGCCCCCRGCCCGCACTCACCGCCCGCCCCAGGCCGCGGCCACGCGGCGCAGCGCCCCCCGCAGGGCCATGGCTCGGCCAGGAAAGGGCGGYGCTCCCTCAGCCCGCCCCGCGCCGCGCCCGCAGGGCCCCGCGCCGCCTCCCGGGGCTGTCCGCCGCAATGCCGGGGCTCCGGGAGCGCCAGCCACCCCGGGACAGCGCTGGGACAGCTGGGCCAACACGGGGACAGGGACAGGACAGGGACAGGACAGAGACAGGGACAGCAGGGGGACAGCCCAGGGCCGGCACAGGGGCAGCACGGGATGGGGCAGCTTTCCGGGGATAGGGTCAGGAGAGGCATAAAGACGGGCTGGATTGCCCGGGATAGGGTCAGGAGAGGCATAGAGAGGGGCTGGATTGCCCCGGATAGGGTCAGCCGAGGCATAAAGAGGAGCTGATTTCCCGGGAGAGGGTCAGCCGAGGCATAGAGAGGGGCTGATTTCCCGGGATAGGCCCCGGAGCCGCTCCTGCTGTGAGGGAGGTCGGGGAGGTTTGGCCTCCTGCCCGGCTGACTCCCCGATGTGGGGGTTCAGCGGTGCCTTTGCTTTGTCCAGTGTAAAACTTACTTTAAATCTTCTCCGTGCCCGTTTCTGTTGCCTGCTCTTCCTCACGTTTCTTTCCTGCCCTGGAGTTCTTCGGTCAGAATCTGACCTGTGAAACAGGACCGTTGGGAATGGAGTAAATAATGGGTGGGGGATGAAGAGCAGCTCCTGGTACCTGGGAATTTGTGTTAGTGGAGTTGGCTAATYGTGTAATGTGTGGAATGTTTTTAGTGGCTCCTGGGGGAAAAAAAAATAGGGGAGGTTTTAATTTATGTGGAGGTGTTGGATTTTTTAATTTCCTCTGCCCAGTAAAAGCTGTTCAACAATATTCTGTTGTTTCACCTCCACATACCTTGCTGTGGAGCCTGGTGAAATGAATATCCTTGGCAGAGCACTCCTGTGGAATATCCTCTGAGCATCCCCTCTGGGGTCTGCAYAAGTATTTCAGTACTGGAGAAACTTTTCTACCCCCTCTTAGTTGAGAGGGTAAATTGTGCTCTGGATCACTGTCCAGTGCTCAGCCCTATGTTTTAAAAAATACTGCAAGGAAATGCACWTGTGTGCACACTGATTTGGTTTTGCTCACATGTATCTGTGAAAAAGGGAATGTGTGGTCATGCATGATGTATCTTTCTGTTATCTTCCTGGATGTTGATTAATCTTAAAGGAACTTACCTATGATGAAAAATTGTCTAATGTTTTGCAACTTAATWTTGCTTTCCTACAAAACATCAGTATAACCTGTTAAAGTAGTGAGAAAATGCAATTGAAACATCGTACCCATGACATATACTCTTATTTTACYAAATGATAATTTGCTTGCTCATCTCAGATAATGATTTTGTAGCCTAATCTTCTGTGATAAAACTGATAGACTCTCAGGTATCTAATGCCACATGAAAATAGTTTCATATCAAATCCTGATTCAATGATATAAATGCTGATTAATAATGTCACTGTGATCCCCAAAGCAAACTGTGGGTACTGTTTTGTAAACTCCCAGTTAAAACTTGTAATGAAAGTGTCACGTTAAGAGAAAACCCACTATATTTTCTGCATTAAATTTGGTAGAAAAGCACACCCCTGGCRTTCCAGCTGCTTCTCAGATATCAGAGGGGCTGGGACAGCTGGGTTTAGCTTCTGAGCCGTGGCCAGTTCAGCAGCAGACATGCAGAGCTGCTGTGGCACTGGAAAGAGATGACCTTTGGAGTTCCTCCCAGCCCAGCCTGTGGTTCTGTGCTGGTGGTGAGTACCCTGTGTGCAGAAGYGTGTGTGAGCCCAGGAAATATGAACCATCCAGCCAGCCACAAGCACAGTCAGGTGGGAGATGCCAGKGTAGCTGTGGAGGGATAGAATGCAYGAGAACAGTGCAGAAGGCAATCTCACCCCTGAGGAGTTGCAGCTGCACTAATCACCAAAGATTAGGAACAGGCCTGCCCTTAACAGGCCACAGCTGTGTCCAATAAGGATGAGTGCTATAAAAGAGTGGGCGAGATGGTGGAGATGGGAGTTGGAGTTTGTTGGCTGTGCTGTGAAGAGCTGCCTGTGAAAAATCACCAAGGAGGTATGGAACTTTTGCAATAAGATGACAACATGTAGCACTAAGGGTATGATCACAAGCAGGCTGGCTTTCCCAATTTCCCAAGCAAGCACCTGGTATATCTGAGCGCTGGAGTCTTACCCAGGAGRTGTCCCTGTGGGAAGGAGATAGGCAGAGCCCTCTGACAGTGCCAGGAATCAGAGATGGAGTCTCCTCTGACCTCCCTCACCACTACAGCTGTATTTATATTGTTTCCAGTGAGTGACAGGAGAAGGTGGAGTTGTGGCTGGCATAATTTCCTGTTTAAGTGGAGTTTGATTTTAGTCACGAGCACATACGGGGGGTACTGACACAAAGCTGGGTCATTCCTTTGGCTTCATTCCTGTTCCCTGAATTGTTCCTGCCAGAGCRTGACCACAGCACCTCTGTGCTGCTCCATCCTTGGTTTCACATCTGCATTGATTTCAGCAGGGCAAGACCAACTCGCTCCCTGCTGCTCCTTGCCTTGTTCCCTCCTCCCAGAGCAGCACACCCAGCTCCTGCTGGGATCCTGCTCCTAGGGCTGCAGGCAGCTTGTCCCTGCTGACCTACTGCCAGTGCACACACTCCTCCTTGCTCTGCTTTCTTTTTCTTTTCTTTTTTCTTCACTGTTCTTCCCAGTGAAGGCAGCCTTAAGTGAAAAAGGAAACCAGAACTACAACATTTTCTGGAAACCTGGAAATAAATCTCTTTGCTGCCGTGTGTGCAGCTGACTGTGTGCAGTATTCCCTGCTCCCTGAGCAGCAGAATTGAAATGAGGGGCTTTTTGGTGTCATTGTACCACAGTGACTGTGTGCCTTGCTGAAAAGGGGTGTTACTTGTACAGGATGTGTTTCTGAAGAGAGAGCACTGGTTTAGGGGATACACTGGGGCTTTTGGATGAGGCATGGAAATGGGACTTGGCCTGCTGGAAGCATTTCAAGTTCCAATTTTCATGAGCTGTAGCTCCAGTCATAATTCCAAATCCAGTTCAGGARATGATATTGTTTATTCATTATGCCTTTGTCTTCTAAACACATAAATATTACTCTATACCCATTGATAAATAAATATTGGCAGTGATTGGAATTATTCACCATGTTACTGGGTGTTGTAGTACATATTTGTGTGCTGGACTTTGTCAATACCRTATCTGAAGTGTTTTAAATACACTTGGGTGCTCTGCATGTTGTYGTTCTGACACAGATGGGGATATCGCTAACATATTGAGACAGGGAATTCTATAGGCTGTTAGCCTTTAGTCTGTTTTGTCACCCTCAGCACATGTTACTTACAAAAAGAAAAATGACCCTATTCTGCCTTTTTCAAATTTAAGATGGTTTCATGTTTTCTGACAGTGTTGGAGAGCGTTAAGAAAATTCTGAGCATCAAAGGTTAGAATAAGCCATGATGAGAGCTTGTTTTGGGCTATAAATCCTGCAACTAGTATTCCCCAGGGGGTACTAGTTTGTTTGGTTCTGCTGGGAATGCTGTGCTCTCRGTTTTTGTGTGTTTGAGCAGGAGGAATTAACCTGGAACATGGAGAGAGCAYGTGCCAGCTGCACCTGTGCAGTTGCTCAGGTGAACAAACAAAGCAAGCTGAGCTCTGAGATCCCAAATTCTTCAGGGTAACAKGGGATGTGCCCCATAGCATTATTGTCTGTCCTTCTTCACATTTACAGGCAACATTTTCCTAATGAATATTTTTTTCCAATGGTCTTTTGATGGCTTATTTGTATCAGAATTTTTGTGATTGATAAAGCAGAGACTTTTCTTTCTTTTTTTTTTTTTTTAAACCCAGCTTTATATCCAGGATACAGGAGATTTTCTCTCCAGCCTGCAGAATGAGATGCACACACAGTGTCTGAGAGAATCAGAGTCACAGAATAYCCTGGGCTGGAAGGGACCCACAAGGATCATGGAGCTGCACTCCTCTCCCTGCACAGGACACCCCAATAATCCCACCATGGATTGTGTCTGAAAACATTGYCCCAAAGCTTCTGGAACTCTGGCAGGATTGGGACCATTACCTGCCCTGGGGGAGCCTGACCACCGTGGGTGAGGAACGTTTTCCTAATGCCCAGCATAAACTTCATTGATCCTGCTCTTCCTGCTGCTCCCTCTGCTCCTTTGACACCGTTTGCTTGAGGTATCACCCTAAACACCCCCAAACCCCTCTCAGGGCCCTTTAAAACCTCTTTGGTGTCACTAAAACCCCTCCAAGTACACCATAAACCATCCCAGTCCCCCCAACACCCCTCAAACCTCCTCAGCCCCCCAAATCCATTTTAGCTCTCTCAGACCCCTCCCAGCACACTCTAAAGCCCCATTAGCACCCCAAATCCCTTTGAGCGCCCTCTAAAACCTCTTTAGCCTCACTAAAACCCCTCCCAGTGTACCGCATGCTATCCTAGCATCACAACCCCCCCCAAACATCAACACCCCCGAAACCCCTTATAGTTGTACTTTAGCATCCACGAATGCTTCCCAGCACCCTGAAAAACCCCATTAGCACCCGCAAATCCATGCCAGCACCCCTAAAACCCCGTTAGCACCGCTCACCCCTTCCAGCACCCTCTAAAACCTCTTCTCCAAGCCAAAACTCCTCGTTTCCCCCGCCCAAACAATCCCAGCGCGCCCGCGGAGCGCGGCTCAGCCCCGCGCCGTGACTCGGCGGGCACGCGGGAGCATCAAAGCTCCAGAGAAGAGAAGCACGCCGATAAACTCRGGCAGTGATTGCGTGTAAAACTCTATTTCCACATAAAACATAAGAAAGCTCAGCGCACTCAGCCGCACACACACCCCCGCCCCGCCTGTGCCGCCGTGCGGGGCGAGGGGGCGCGGCCGCCGTGAGGGACAAGGGGGAGTGGCCTCTGTCCGTCCAGCCCCACCCCCTCCCTGGCGGGGGCGGGCTCACGTCGCTCCCATGGCAACGCGTCYGGCGTCGCCCCTAGTAGGCGGTGCGGCGGCGTCGGTTCAGGCATTCGCGGCGGGCAGCCCGGGGCGCGCCGGCGGGGTCCTGCGGCGGGCGGCGGCGGCCGGAGCGGTGGCGGCCGGGCGAAGATGGCGGACGTGCTGAGCGTGCTGCGGCAGTACAACACGCAGAAGAAGGAGATCGTGGTCAAGGGCGACGAGGTGATCTTCGGAGAGTTCTCCTGGCCCAAGAACGTCAAGACCAACTATGTCATCTGGGGGTGAGYGACGCGGCCGGGGCGAGGGGCGGGCGGGGGGAGAAGTTGCCCCGAAGTTGCGCCCGGGCAGCGGGGACGGGGCTGCCGCCGTCCTTGGCGCTCCGCGGGCGGCGGGGCCGACGGGGTCGGGCCGGCCGGTGCCGCTCCCCGCAGGGCCTCGGGGCCCCGGCGCCCTGCCGGGCTGTCCCGTGGGCGATCCCCGTTCCCCGTCAGCCCGGCGGGGCAGGCGGCGYTTGCCGCTCCCTTCGGGAACGTTCCCGGCTCCTGCCCTGGGCCGGGAGAGCCGCGGAGCCGGGCCCGGGCCGTTCCTCGGCTCTCGGCGCTCCTGTCCGTGCCGCCCGCGGGGCCGCGTCCTGCAGACTCATGCGATGAGATGGCAGCGGGCAGCAGCTGCTCCCAAGTTTTCCCGGTGTTKGGTGAGATAGACGCGTTGTGTTGTTGCTCGGACAGCGCTCTCGGGCGCACGGTGGGGTTCTTGGGGTGCTTTGTGCGGGGCCGGGAGTTGCAGTCGGTGATCCCGATGGGTCCCTTCCTGCTCAGCACAGGCTGTGGTTCTGTCTTGGGCTGTCGGGGCTGCTCCTTTGGCAGAACACCGGGACCAGGGCAGCGAGGCCCGGACCGACTCTGCCTCTGGTGAGCTGTGCAGGTGCTCTGCCCCCACCTGAGGCCTCTTCCTGGGCAGGACCTGGTGCAGGCTGTTCCCTGGTTGGTCTTATCGTAATAAACAAGTAGAGTGAGTGTTTATGTGGCTTAAATGATTGTAGTAGATAAAATGCCTGGTTTTAGAAAGTTTCTAGAAAATGAGGRGTTTTACCTGTTGAATTTTCTAGTATAGCATGGATTGTTTACATTGCAAAGGAGTTTTTTGTTTGCCTTTCCTCAGAATTTAGCAGCTGCTGCTTCTTAGTGTCCTCACTAGAAGGGTTCCAATGAATCTTTTTCAGACTTAAGAGGAAAAAATGCTTCTTTTTAAAGCTCAAGTACTGATGAAAGAGGACATGTTATCTTGTGAACCTTTGCGGAAAAGCAGAGTTCTCACAAAACCCTGAACTTGTAGTTAAGTCAGACCAGGAATTATTAACTTTTCCTCATACTTATTATATGACTATTACTGGCCTTAGATTGAGAGAGAAAGGAATTAAGCCTACTTGCTTATCTTCAATTGTAGGTGGACTTTTYGTAGCTGATTTTACTTTGTATCTTATATGTTACTAAAAACCTTTTTCATTACCTGTTCTAAGCTTTCAGAAATTAATTTTGGAGTTATTTGTGCTTCCTGGCTGAGCGGGGGGATACTGGTATGTAGACTGAAGAGGACGAAAAATATTTGGATAAGCAGTTAGAAGTCTTGGCTGTATTTTTGCTGGGCAATGTGTAGACAGATGTGGTGATTTCCTTGCTACAAGTTGCTTTTCCCAAGTGGTAACAAGTAGTGGTTAAATAGACAAACAAGTTTCATTGCCCTTCTGCAGGGAGCAAGAAACAGGAGAGCTTGGATTAGACCCAGAAATTGTTACCAAAAYCCTAAAAGCAGCTGGAGAGCAAACTTTGCTATGTTCAGCCAGGCAGCTTTATCTTCCTGGTCAAGAAGGATGTGTGTGTGAACAGGGCAGCAGCTCCTGCCAGAGCTATGAATGCTCACCTCCTGGGCTTCGTGTGTGCTGGAATTTGAGGGGATTTGTTCTTTGAATCTTGGTGTAGACCAGTGGCTTCTGAGCTTTGGATAGGATCAGACTGCTCTCAGTTCACAGCGTTTCTTGTCAAGCACTGTGGCATTTTGCATGTCTCAGCTTTGAATTGAAGACACTGTGAAAATGAGACCAGTTCTGCAAGCCATGCTCAGTAGCTTGAGCGCCACACTTCAAGAGCTGCTAATTTAGGTAATTGCTACACTCAGGAGGGACATTCTCAAAAACTTTCAAGATTCAAACCCTTTTATATTCAGGTCACTTGACAGGACCCAAATTATGCTTGCACTGAGCAGGTGTTGGTGGCTTAATCTTTCACAGAGCAAACCTCGAGTTCTGTTTTAGGTGTCCCCAGCACGGTTGCTGTAATTGCATCTCCAGCCTGAAGAGAGTAATGCGAGGCTGAAGAGCAGCAGTGGCATTTGTCCCTGCTAGAATTAGAAGTAGTCCCAGGAGACATTTAGCTGTGGCTCCTCGAGCAGCTTAGCTGGCAGAAGTCAGCAGTGCTGCCCTGCATTGCCTTCTCTCTCTCTAGCACAAGTGTCACCCAAACAGGGAATTGGGCTGAGGAATCGAGCCAAGTTAAAGGTAACCTGGAGGAAAAAGAAAAGGGGGGGGGGGAAGCAACTTTAATCCAGTTTAGTTTCCAGGTAATAATTATAGGGATGCTTCTGCTGGCACATGAAAAGGGCTGAGATGAAGTGGTTTGTGTGTTTTGACCTATGGGCCCTGAAGAGTGATTAATGAATCTGTTTCAGAACCAAAGGAAGGAATCAATCTACCAGGGAAATGCATTGCTTTGTTTGCCTAGTCAAGGGGCTTGGATATGCAGCTGAGTTTGTGAACAGTGAGCAGCTGGCCCTGGGTATTGTCAGYTGTGTGATACTCAGTGTGCTTTGTCTTGTGGTTTTGAAGATTTCTGCTTGGTTTTGTGGATGAGACACAGGTCCTTAGTACCTCCGTAGAACTTGAGGCTTTGAAACAGGGATGAGGAAACAAAGCTGTTAAAAATGAATGAATTCCTGGTGCCCACAGGTGGGAGGTGAATGGATGAGAAAGAAGTCAGCTTCTGGTGTTGAAAATGACCAGGTGAAACTTACTCTCTCCTATTATATAAACATTTTCTCCATTTTTAAGCTGGAGTTTATTTTGTAAGAGATGTAACTGTTCCTTATATTTCTGCTTTAATGATTGTCACTGGGTTGGTTGTGATCTGCCTCCTAAGATTTTAATTTTTTTCTTAAGTAATTGATGCCATAACTGAATATGGGAAATAACAGAATAAATTTCTATTTCTATTTTGGATGTTTGTAAATTGAATGAAGCAAACCTAATTGAACGGGGCAAACCCTAACCCTCAGATCTGCCTGTTTTTAGTTCTCTGATTATTCAGCAGGAGCAYGCACTGATGTTGAAATGTCAGTTTAGGCTTAGGTTTTCTCCTTGTGTGCAACTGCTCATCCATCTGATGATTTCCTATTAATGTGCAATATCTTGTGCTTCTAATAAAACATCCTSTTAGAGCCATAATGAGCACGGCGAATTCTTGTGTGTGTGGCTGAAGTGATGAAGTACCAGCTGTGCCCTGCTGAGCTTTGGCAATGCTTGTGCCTTTGTAACACTGTATTGTTTCAATTAATAGATAATGGTTCAGTATTTGTTTGTTTTTGTGTTTTGTCATTTCTTGCTAAATATTGCAAAGCTTGAGTAGATGACCAGCTGGACTTTTCTATCATGCTCAGTGCATATGGCACACTTCAAAGAAATAATGAGTGATTCTGAACTAAGACAATCTGAAGTGTTTGTTTAAAATGAAGTGACAGCTGTATCATGTGACATCATGGCTTTGCTTCAGAGCCAAGCCTGTGTAGAGGAAGCTCTTGTTTCTGCTGGTGCTTCCAGTGTGTTTAGATACCACCTTATCAAAGATCCTTACTGCTTTGCTRCTTGTTCAAACAGTTCCTTGCTGAGGAATCCAGTTCTGGTGRCTGCCTGTAGTTGTGAAGCCAAGTTTTGGCTTCTTAGCAGTTGAAAGAAAAATCCTGTGTGTCTGTTCCCTTTCCTCTGCAGCAACAAAAGTACACCAGGTTTTTGGAAGGAAGGGGCAGTGGTAAGAGAGACTCTTTATTCTACAATTTTGGTATCCTGAATCCCTTTTCTCTGCATGTTATTCTTACATTGGTTTTCTCAGGCATTATTTTGAAGGTGAGGTTTTGAACTTTAGTGCTGATAATAAGTTCTGAACAGGCTGTTGGGCACTCTTAGCTAATTTCAGAAAAGTAATGACAGCAAAGCAGTAGATGGCATTAAATCCACAGTACTGAGAAAACAGACTTACACCTCTGTTGGTTTAGAAGATTTTTGTGTGGCTCTTCCAGGCTCCATAAAGTTGTGACTGAGTATTTATTTCCTCCCCCTTCCCCCAGTGAGGTTGGCACTTGTGTGGTGTGTGTTTTGGTGCAGATGATGAGCCATGAGTAAAGCCACTGTACTTAGAGGGAAAACTCTTTTAATGAAAGGTTTCTTCCTGAATTCTCTTGTTTGTTGAAAATTCTCTACCACTCTAAAATTTATAGCTTTGGGCTGGTTTTGTGGTGGCTTCTCTTCYTCAGGCTTTGAGTTGAGCCAGCTGGTCAGGAACAGGGACTGGGCAATGTGGAGGAGCCCTGTCCTGCCTGGAGCTGGGGTTTGACACATCCCARAGTGGGGCTGGGCAGTGGAATTGCTGCCCTTGCTGCTTTCCTGGCTGCCAGGGCTGTTTCTCAGAGCACTGGGAGTGTTTAGGGAATAGGGGGTTTTGAAACATGGAYAGGCATTGCTTCCCCTACAAAATCTTGTAGTAACAGCATAATGGGTGAGAGGGGGGAATTCTGTTCAATGTACGTGGAGCCAAGCTGAGCCAGACATTTATTTGGCCTTGTTTGGTGTGGTTTATTTGTGTGGGGTTTCTTTTTTGTTTGTTGTTGTTTTTTGTTTTGTTTTTGTGAGTAGTTGCRCAGAACAAGTTCCCTTTTAGGCTTAAGAGCTGTATCTTTGAAACAAGCTGTTTGAAAGCTGAGATTGAACTTGATGCTGTTGTGTTGCTCTGATGTGGTGTGACTTCAGTATGGGAGCTCACTGTGATTTTGTATCCTTCAGCATTTTGCTGGTTTTTTTGTGCAATTAATTTGTAGTCACTCCTTATTTTAATCTTTGGACACTGTTTTGAACCCTTGGCTCTCTAGACTTTGTGGAATTTACTTGTGTCCCAAGTTCCCCCTGTGCTTTCTCCAGTGCTGAGCATTCTGGCCTGTTGTACCTGAAGATGATGTAATGCTTTGTTTTTTTTGCAGCTCAGTTCTGTTTGTCTGGCTGTCTCACATATGATAGACAGTTCCTTTGATAATCAGAGTAAATAGTGTGAATGAGAGGGAATGKGTACTTACATTTCCCAAGTCTTGCTTGCTTATTTTACAACACATCCAACTCTTATTTTGCTTATTTTGGGAAGGTTTTTAAAATAATTCATTCAGTGAAGAGGCTGCAAGAACTCATCTCCCTCACCTGTTTTTTAGCACAGTTGAGAGCTCACTAGTTTGGCAATAGCCTGATAATAATATTAACTGCTTACTTTTTAAACTGTCATCTGGAAAGGAAAGAGACCTTTTCTAAAGGAGGGTGTGCTTGAGACAGAAATGGAGAAATTAAATGCTACAACCTTTTCTTGTGTTACAGGACAGGGAAAGAGGGCCAGCCCAGGGAATACTACACTTTGGATTCTATCTTGTTTCTGCTCAATAATGTGCACCTTTCCCATCCTGTGTACGTCCGTCGTGCTGCAGTAAGTAGACCATASAAAATGTGGTTTTTGTCTTGTGGTGATGAATATGTGTGTAGTTATTTTCAGGGAATGATAAATGCACTTGTGTGTATGAATTTGGCTGGGGAAAGTGAGAATGAGATGCAGCAGAGTGTGTGTGAGTGTTTAAAAACAATCACTTTTGCAGAAGGATCACATGACAATTCACTTCCTAACAGATTATGCCTTCAAACCACCAAATTATGTTTACAGCAAGAGTTTGTTAACCAATTATTTACAGTAATGGCAGCATTTATCATGATAGTCTATGGACATAGTTGTTTCCAGCACTAAACTATTTCAGGTGCTTTTGTCCATCTGTTGTGTGGAGTGATCCCAATCTAGATAATCCCTTAGTGCCTTAGATGGCAGGGATCTCCAGAATGGAGAAAAGCAGAACAGCTTTGGAGTGGACTTTGAAGTRAGCAATCTAATTAAAATAATTACTGGTTAAGCCCTACAAATAAAGGAATTTTAAAATAAGTCCTTTTAATTTCTGTTTGATTGTTTTCTGAGGCCAGTCTTCATCTTCCCTTGTGTTTCATTGTTACCTGAGACAGCAATGCTGTGTTGGAACTACACAATGAGATACATGACTGCTATGTATCAGCACAGACTCCTGGCAGGGAAATGTTTGTGTGCGTGATAAAAYACAGACTTGTTCTTGATCTTACTAGCAAGTTTGAAGGGAAGGAGGAAAAAGGCTGCCCTCTCTTTCAGTTTTGTAGCAAGCTGTATGGTTATTTTGTGTAGCTGAGYGTCCTCTAGGATGTGGTTGCACTTTAAGCTTGGTAGTTAAACTTCCTTGGGTGGCAGGACACGTGGTCATGTCTTGGTGTGAATGAGTAGTTTTTAGTAAAAGTGAAAAATCTTCAGTGGGTCTCTGTGAGGGAAGAACAGTTTAATGTCACATCTGCTGTCTTTTCAGACTGAAAACATTCCTGTGGTAAGAAGACCTGATAGGAAAGACTTGCTTGCATACCTAAATGGGGAAACATGTGAGTGATGTGTTCTTTTGATTTGGACACACAGTGTTCTTTACTGCTTCATTTTCATGGCACAAGTGAGGGCTAGGGGGGGAAGGTTGGGTAAYAGGCACTTTACATCTTAACTGAACGTGCTGAAACTTCTCAAACAAAATTATTATTTCTTGCATTTTTAATTGTGTTCTTAAATTAACTGTTTTGCTTGGGTAGRAGCTGCATTCCTACATGCATGTTTAGAGGTGAACATTATTATTACTATTAACCTAGTCTGGTTAATAATCATATGTTACAATGCTTAGCATTTATGTTTTTTTCTTCCTTGGACTTTGGKAAGCTTTCAGTAGTACATTGATCTTGAATGCAAGAAATGTGTGGGATGAAATCTTCAGTTTAATAAAATATATGGAATCACTGCTTTTTCAGTCTGGCAGATTTGCCTAGCATTTCATCATCTTGAATTTTTTGTTAACAATAGTCAGAAAAAGAAGTTTSTTTTAGAAAAACAGAAATATTACCTTTGTAAGATCCTCTGCTTTGTAGGTGGTATTTAGATTTTAAGTATCCTGGAGTATGAGATTATTTCTGTAATATGATGAGTCAAATCACTCATGTATATGTTTTGAAGGGATCACCAGCTTGTCTTTAAAAAAAACCACCTAGACAATCCAATAGATCTTTATTTTAGAGTCTAATTCTCTTTGTGACTCTATTTTCTTTTATGAATGGTATATAGAGATCATAGAATCACTGATTAATTTATGTTGGAATGGACCAGAAGAGGTCACCTGGTCCAATGCACTTTTCAGAGAAGAGCCAAATGACCCTGAGCAAAATGATTTAACTTTACATTCAGTCAGGTTCTGATTAGTTCCACTAGTCCCAGTCTTTTGCCACCTTTGCTACCTAATATGTAGAGCTTCCATTGTTGTACTTCATCTGTTGTCCTTCTTTTTTTAATACCCAAATACTATTGCAAATACTTTCTTTTTAAACTGAATGTTGTTTGAATGCAGCAACCTCATCAAGCATAGACAGAAGTGCTCCACTTGAAATTGGTCTTCAACGATCCACTCAAGGTACAGTTTAACTACAAAATAACTTTGAGGTTTATTTTATAAAAATCTACTCCAATCTTGCATTTTAATATCCTCTTTTTCTTGTAGTTAAAAGAGCAGCCGATGAAATATTAGCAGAAGCAAAGAAACCAAGAATAGAGGTAATGACAGTGACTGTCATCAATACAAATTATTGATGGAGGTACATTACAGTGTTCATCTGTTTTTGTTGGAATTCCACTGGTTACCTGTCCTCTGGTGTACAGGTAACATAGGAATGGGAACTGGAGGGGGCTAGAACTCCATGGGCATGGGAACTGGAAGGGGTTAGAAGTTAGACTTGAAGAATTGTGATTCCTGAGGAAACTTCCAATAGCTCTGCACTTAATGATAATGCCCAGATCAAAAGTCATTGGAAAYAAAGATTGTCCTTGCAAATGTGAAGAAAATACTTCTGAACAGCTTTAATGCTAGCTGTATTTCTATTTGAAAAGAAAGTGCACAAGAACTTAAACGTGACTGTTCCTTCCAGGATGAAGAGTGCGTGCGCCTGGACAAGGAGCGCTTGGCRGCTCGGCTGGAAGGACACAAAGAGGGCATCGTGCAAACAGAGCAGATCAGGTGGGATTACTGTTCCTTGTGCCTAAAGCTTAATTACAGGATGGAGAACAATTTCTGTTAAAAGCAGCCAGTTTTACTTCTGTCCAGCAGCTCTCAGTGGAAAATTTTCTCTTTGATACTCTCAGTAATGTTCAAGGAGTCAGACCTTGAGACACTTATGACAGTGCAAATTTGAGGCATTTATAAAATCCATAATTATAACTAACCACATGAAAAATATGTATTTTGAATTATTTCTTCGTATCTCTTATAGGTATACTTAAAAGAAAACTATAGGRAAAAAAATCTGATTGTGGCATGGTTAGAAAGCATAATAAAAAAATTAAAAGGATGTGTGGTTTTGTATAAACTCATAATTTGGATGCTACCTTGAGTGTTTTACAACTTTGCAATGCTGCAGTGAGGATTACTATGTGTTGTTTGAATTAGTTTATGTTCTCTAGTTACCAGTTCTTTTAATGCTGAATGTAAACAACTACCTCTTTAAAAAAAGTATAAATATTTACAGGTGSTGAGTTTCAACTCCATGCTTGACCCTGCTGTGCACCAAGTAGCAACACAAATGAGTTCCCTTCCCCATGACATAGTTGCAGAGGAGAATGCTCACAGCCAGTACTTAAATTAATTTTTTCATGTATTCTCAGAGGAAAACAACCCCATGTAATAGTAAATTTGGTATGGACAGTTAGTGTTATGCAATTCAGTCTTGATCTTTTTTTCTTCAGCTCACCTGCAAAACAGTAGGGCTCACTGACAGCCCAATGCTGTGTTTGGAGTTAAACACACAGAGGTGTTGCACTCTTGGACTCAAGTGAGTTCTCTCAAACCCAGATTGATGTGGACAAGGTTCCCACCRTCTGTTGTTTGCTGACCTGCATGGTCTGAGAAGGTACCACATCTTGCAARGGACCAAGTCCACATAACTGCTCCTCAGCCAAGGGTTAGAGTAATGCTTTGAAAGCCTCAGAGCAGCCAGGGGTAGGTTGACAAAATTGTAATCCACTAAAAATAACAGGTAACTGAAATTTGAATGTTGCTATAAATGAAGGTGTTAGTGCTGATGCTTTACATTTGGGATCTTTATTTTTGTTTGGTATAGTTGGGATTTCTGGATGGTCTTTGTGTTAGTGCTGTGGGTCTTTTGTCACAAATTGGATTCACATGCCCAAAACAGCAGTGCCAAGCCTATATGATATTTCAGTGTATAAATAAGGTGACTGGTTTGTGGTTTATAGCACAGCCTTGAACTTTGGCAGGATGAAGTTTCTCATTCACAAATTCTTTTGGAAGAATTGTTTGTGTAATAATTCAGTCTCTGCTGTTACTTTTGCTCATTTAGGTCCTTGTCTGAAGCTATGTCAGTGGAAAAAATTGCTGCTATCAAAGCCAAAATCATGGCAAAGAAAAGATCCACTATCAAAACTGATCTGGATGATGACATAACTGCTCTTAAACAGAGAAGTTTTGTTGACGCTGAAGTGGATGTAACTAGAGATATTGTCAGCAGGGAGAGAGTATGGAGGACAAGAACTACAATCTTACAAAGCACAGGCAAGGTAATGCTCTGGATATGAAGCTGGGTTTTATGATCCCTATGACAAACTGCATTTTTATTTTCTGTATCTAATTTGTTAATCAGAGATGACAGGGGGATTATGCTCAGTGTTCCATGTAAAGGTGGGCTTGCAGGGCTGTTGGCACAGTGACAGAAGAGTTTGTCCTTATCATGTTACAGTAAATCTAAATTGTATCTCCAGCTACTTGCTTCAGCCATTTAAAAGATACTAAGTAATCACCTAATTCCTCTTAACCGAAGCTGGTTGGGCCCTGCCGTGGAGAGGGCTCCAGGAAAGGATTGGAAACAGACCCAAGTGGGGAGTAATTGATAGAAAGAAAATGCAAGTACACTGAAAGCCCAGAGGCCTCTACATTGTAGAARACACCAAAGAAGTAAGGAGGGAAAATGCTGGAATGAACAAAACCAGAGAGTGTTACCATGAAGAGGTTTTTGTCCCTTGATGCTACTTTGGGCTGCACTTGGTTATGTGCTCTTCTGAACATGGTTGCAAGCACAGCTTACAGCTTGCTCTCTTTGGACAGTGAAGCTTTCTTTATTGCAGAGCTACTTGGCACTAAATTTCTCAAGGAAGCAGYAAGTCAATTTCTAAAAGATTTCAAGGGGCTGTTTTCCTGAGGTTATTGTCAAACTGCATCCTTTGCCTTCACTACTTCTTTWAAGTATTGTCACAGGAAAATAATGTTTAGAAATAAGTGAACTCTGTCTTCATTTATCTTATTTTTAACAGTATTTTACATAACTCTCAACTTCCCAGTATTGTCCCAGGGTAGAATAATTTAATTCATGAATGATGGGGTAATTACTGGGTATGTGGCACRTTCCTGTGTGCCACCTACAGAGTGAGTGTTGCTTCTCTGGATCTCAGAGATTTGTAGCAGCCTCACTCCTGAGAGCTGATGCACTGATGAAAGCTTTGATGTTTTAGTCATTGGGAAGATTTGTACCAAAGGGATCTCTGTAGCTCTTCTTCCTTTTGTGAATCATTCATGGCATTCCTATCTCCACTTTTCTTCCAAGTGAAATTGCAAAGATAGTAGGGAAGAGATGAATGTTTTTGTTGTAGTATCCTTGTAGTAACAGTGAGATGAGGTAGTGACTTTAAGCAAAACATGACCCAGGGAGAAAGGCTAGAAACAACAGGTGACGTTTGCTCTTGGATGCAGTTACTGTGAGCAGCCTGATGAGTGTATGGGCATAACAGCAAATCTTTTATTTCAGTTTGTGCAGGCTTGCAGGAACATTGTTGGTAGCTTGGACAGCAATCACATTGACAGGGTTAATGTTTATATTTTCCAACAAGTAGCAGTGAAAGTAAGTAGATAGAGAAACATCACATGTTACTGAGGGCTGTGATTTATCCCAGAACAGCTCAGGTTTTTCATTTGTACTTGGGCTGGGAGGGATGTTTAGTGTTTGGGGTTTTTTGGGTTCTTTTCTTTTTTTTTCTCTATTTCAAGAGCCTTTGTAAAGATCTTCTTGAGAGTTGTAAAGAAACTCAGGTGCGTTTGTTTCAGGCAAATAATTTCTTCCCTTCTTCCCTGTTCCTTGGAAGAATTTTGGTCAGGGAAGCCTGGTACTGCTCTGCAAATGCTGTTTTGACTCTTCAATATGATACTTGAATTGCTGATGTGCCTGATAATTATTTTTATTGTAAGTTTTCACTATCTGCTTGGTATGGGTTTATCTGCAGTCTCTTGAATCCTCCTAGAGTATTTAAAACCAAAATTGACTTGAACAGTGCATGCCTTTTTAATAGCTGAATTCCTTTGGAACTCCTGGGGGAATGGTAACAAACAGTGAGCACTCCTAAATGTAAATTTTGTTGTTTCTTTGCAAAAATTGCTTCAGTCCAAGGCTGCTTCTGAAGCTCTTTTCTGCAGAGAAACACTCCTGTGTGTGTAGGTTTTCCCAGTGTTCTCTGTAAATAAACTAAGATGCACAAACAGCTTAAGATGCAAAAAGTACACAAAAGTAAAAGGCCACAGGAGGAAAAAAAATTCTTGACCTTTTCAGCTTGCTGACAGGTTTCTTCTGCTTTTGATATGTTTGAAGAAAATATTGATTCCTCCAGCAATATGCTCCTCCAAATTCTTCATAGATGTCAAAAATATTAACTGTATTTCTGAAGCATTTACTGTTTCTCCTTTTGGACAYACTTCCCGATTCTGAAGTTTGCTTTATAGAACTGTTCCAGGATGTTTAAGTCTCTGGTGATGTAGTGTTCTTTTTTTAACATTTAAAAAGTTCTCATGATACTTGCATTCTGTCCTTTTACCTSCTGCTTTTATTGCCAGCATCTTCCTTGTCACAAATCGCCCCTTGCTGAAATTACAGTGATAGAGATTTTCCTGGCTGTAAGTTTTTTGGTGGTTTTTTTTTGTTTGTTTTGTTTTGTTTATGAGAAAGTGTAATTTGAGTGGATTGATGCTCCTGTTGTAGAAGGTGCTTCAGCAGCTGTGTCATCCCCAGTTTGACCCTTAAGGTTTCTGTAATGCATCACACAAGGTCCCTTGTCTGTGTGACCTCTCTGCTACCCTCTTTTGATCAGATATTGCACTGATCCCTGGATGTCTTTTTACTGATTTCTGTGAGRTTCCTATTGTTTGTAAAATTAGATGTTTCAGTTCACCTGTCCTCTTTTGGTTTTAAGATTTCTACGTTTGTGTTTGTCTGCTTGCTTATTGTTATGTTTTGCTTAAAACTTTTTGTTGAGTTCTTATTCCATAGTTTTCTGTATGATTATTATGTATGATTATTCTACCTCTTTTGGAAAGTCAGTGTTTGATTTAATTCCTAGTAGATGAATCATCCTGTTGTCTCTTTTAAATTTTGTTGGCTTTCCCTAAGTCTGTACTGCAGTCTTCTCAATTTTTATGAATAATGTGGCATTTTTATGTGATCACTTTCCAGAGCCAAATTGCATCTGTTTAGTATAAGGATTTTTTTCCTTCTCATAGTAACTTAATTTTAGAACTCTTTGACAGTATACATTGTTCAAAGGAATTTAATTTCAGGAARAGTTTTGAATCCATACATAGACTATTTACTATCATAAGTGTTTGAAATGTTAAGTTTTGCATCAGTGCTCTGCACAGGTTTCAGTTGTATGCATGTTTTTAGATAAATAGGAAGCTGTTTTGCAAAATAAACCATTGAATACCTAGAAAAGAACCTGTTTATACTGAAATGGATTCTTTCCTTTCAGATCCTTCCTCTAGCTTTCTTTCCTAAAAATCCTTTTGTTTTTATGATCTTCTGTAGCAGGCAACCTCAATCTTTTCTGAAGGAAAAACCTCCTCATTTCATCTCTACTGTAAATGTATTTGGCACTTGACTTTTTCCCATGGGAACAATTAAAGTAGCATTCACAGATGTGTTTGGAGAGTGGGTTTTTGTCTGTGACTGCTGGTGTACTTGATTTATATTTCATTATTTATTTTTAATCTCCCAGATTGCTCAGAACTATTTCTTAGATAAGCAGCAAGGTAACTGGGTGGGATCTTAAACGGGATTCTTGGAAATGCACTAATACTGGCCTTGGGAATTTCTAGCTTTTGGAAATGAACCAGTGTTCTGATATGAGCAGCTCTGAGCATTTCAGATGTTCTTAAAAAAAAGAAAAAAAATCTTTTATCCTTTTCTCTGTGGAGTGTGGTGAGTTGACCTTACTTGGATGGATGACAGGTGCCCGCCAAGCTGCTTCCCTCCTCAGCAGGATGGCTGGGAGAAAATAAGATGCAAAAAAATGTGTGGGTCAAGATGAAGGYAGTTTATTAAAAACAAAGGATGTGTGGGGAAGCAGAGGAGGACAAAAGATGTATTCTCTGCTTCTCATCAGCAGCAGGAGATCTCCAGGCACTTCCTGGGGAGCAGGGCTTGGGTACATTGAGCAGTTGCTCCTGAAGACAAATATTGTAACAAGGAATGCCCTCCTGCTTTCTCTTAGCTTTTACTGCTGAGCAGATGTCTGTGATGGGCAATGTCACTGGCGTCACCTGTCCTGGCTGTCCTCTCAGATCCTGCCCAGCCCCACTGAGTGGTGAGGAGGCAGCCTTGGGGCTGGGTCAGCACTGCTCAGCAGCAGCCAAAACACTGGGCTGCTATCAGCACCTCTCTGCTTGCCAGGACACACTGCAGCACTACCAGGGCAGCTGGGACTGAATTAACTCCACCTCCGCCACTCCCAGTTCRTGGGAAAATGCTGCAGTTACTGCTAAAACTTTACATTTTGGCCAGCACTCTTCAGTTATCTTTTCTCACAGTTGCAAGTACATTAGAATTATATTTTCTCAAGTGAACTCTAACCCTCTGTACAAGGAAATAACGTAATCCAGCCTGTCAAAGATATGGGAAGTCTTAAAGGTTATAGCACATTTCTAAATCTCTACAGCTAAAAAGCTGAACAGTGTCTGCACACTCCTGATGTAGGTGCATTGTCCAGGCAGACCCATGTACACATCTGTCAGCAGCTGGCCCAGGTGTAGGTGCATTTCTCAGCTTTTAGCACATCTGTAAATATTTTCTCCTCCCTGAGCCTTGTGTAAATCTTTTGAAGACTTTGCCAGGCATTATATGGCAATGAGTGACCTGTATGGCATCTGAACATTACTGCCTGCCTGGAGACAGTCCAAGGAAAAGCGCTGAAGTAGAACCATGTAAGTTGGACAGGAGAAATTGGCATTTCAGGTATACACACTTCTGATGGAGTTAAGTGTGTGTCAAATCTAAGAATGATGAGATGTGAGCTCTTTCTGCAGGTAGCTGTTTATAATGGAAAAACTATTAAGACTTGGTATGGGATCCGAGTTAGGTGGAGCTGAGTCTCTGTAGTTTCRTAACGTTTGCATCATGAAATTGTATCTTTGTGGAAGTGTAACCTTGTTCCTTTAAGTGTATATTACTTACAAGGTCAAGGTTGACATGTTGAAGCAATGGTCTGGTTTTTTTCTTGCTGTTGCTTCACTCCTGCGGACTGGTGAATATGATTCTCTTGTAGTCTGGGTAGTTAGGTTTTCCCTGCTTAATTTATACAAAAAAACTTAAAGAAATAGTCTAAATGACAGCTTTTTTATATAAAATTGTTCTTTTTCTTTATCTAATAAGGTATGAAGTAAACCTGAATAAAATTAAATATTTTCCTGCTTTGGTTCTTATATTTACATGTCCTTTGTTCTTATRTGGAAGACTTAGACTGGGCTATCCAGCACATTTTCTTAAGTTTTGTGTTGAAAGCACAGAAATCTTACACTGTATAACAAGTAATTTGATTAAATAAACAACTTTGATTTTTAAACCTTCACAGACTTTTGGCTTTTATATCTTTAGTTATTGCAGCCCTGTTGTAATCTACTAGTTATATGTACTTTTCTTTGGGAAGGTTACCTGATGCCCAGTACATTGTTATCCATGACACTAGTTGTTGATACAGTAGGGAATAGACTTTCATAGCTCTTGACTGAGTTTCATGTGTTAAATTTCATAATTTTGATTTGTGTTTCCCCACTGTGCCATCCCCAGCTTCTGGGTATTTTTGTGTGCAGGGTGAGAGAAGAGCAGAACYGAGCAGGATGATTAGAGTTTATAGCTGACCTAGCTAGAGAGATTGGCATTTTCCTGCTATGTGGCATTTACCTTGGATGTAACCCACAACTGCAGATTTATCTAATACAGCATCTGAATTATTCCGGAAAAGTTTTTTCGTGGTCTTCTGTATTCTTGTACACAAGTATTAAAGAGCAGAACTGKTTTTTTTCCACATGTGTAGCTTATCTTTGTGGTGGTCATGATTTTTAGTTTTGTGTTACCCCCTGCAAAATATTACTACTGCAATTAGTAYTTGCATATTTTATTTTTAAAATTAATATGTTTTCTTTACAGGTTTGATCCTTTTCACAGTAACTACTGTATTTGTAAATGTGAATGAAGTAAATGTGAGAAATCATATTTTTGTTCTGATCAATCTTTATCATTCTTACTAATGAAGTCACCTGTGGGGAGGTTAATACTGCATTGTAATTAAAGTTTCAATAATTTAATTTAGCTGGAAAAACAATTTTGAAGTAAGACTAATAGTATTTTCATCACTTTAGACAACTAAGAAGTCTGAGAGTAAAATTTTGCTTAYTTTAAGAGAAATTGATTGTAAAAGCATCTTCATGTGTGGGCTCTAGGTGGCAGAATTGTCTCACGTTCCTGGAGTTCACAGCAGTGAGACTTGAATAGCAAACTGAAGAAGTAGAGGTGTGCCAGGCTGAGAGCAACTGGTGTCCTCATCAGTGCTCCAGGTGGGGCAGGAGTTTGGCTTTGGAGGGGCTGTGCACAAATGTCACAGGACAGCTTGAATGCCCAAACTCCACTTTATGCAGGACTGCYTTCCTTAGTAAAACTAGGCAAATGATTTTATTGCTGCCAGGCCCAACTGGAAGCATTTTCCATGTAGCACTTAAAGATGGGGCAGATTTTAAAAATTGTGTTTGCACTGAGCAATAATAAATTTTATTTTGTCTATACCTTGAATTCTAACAAAAAAAAATCTTATTTTGTCTATACCTTGAATTCCAACAAAAAAAAAATCTTATTTTGTCTATACCTTGAATTCCAACAAAAAAAATCTGTAGAATAAAGCATTGTTTCCGGAAAGAATATTTAGGTCAACTATAAAGTAATTGCTTAAACACTATTCTAGCATAGCTATTAAAAATTCTGTATTTCCATATGCTGTGTTTGTAGGAGAAATAAACTAGGATTCTGTATCAAGAGGATTGGGATTTTTAAGATTTTATGCTGTACTGTATCTTCAGGCTGTTGGTGTTACTGCTGTTTCACACTTCTGAATTAACATTTCAAATTAAATGTTTCAGTTGTCTTTCATATAATATTCTTGCTATAAAAATTTAGTGAAGATAACATAGAACAAGTGAAAATTGCCCATTTTACTGAAGACATAGTCCACAGCTATACAGAGAGCAAATACACTCACAGCTATGTTTTCAGTTCAGCTTTAGTAATTCACAGTTAACTTATTGAGTGGAACACAAAGAAATGCCCRGATTAACTTTTTGTGAAAGGAGTGTCTGATTTTTATATTTTTCCCCCAATGGTTAATAACAAGTTCAATTTTTATCAACCTTTTTTTTATAGGCTCCCTAATCTGATGTTTGACAGAGTCATCAGGTGCTCTTAGTTGTTTAGCAATATAAATTCCAGTAGTGTAAAGTGAATTTCTTAAACTGCCATTGTTCTGGAAGCAGGATTACAAACACCTGTTTATCCAGATGGTTAATCTGCACTCTCCTGTGTGGCAGTGTGCCAGTTGTGTGCCCCAGCATGGCTTGTCCAGCTCCAAAGTGTGCAGAGAGCACTTTGAGGGGTACCAGGAGTCCCTGCAGTTGGGAATTATAAGAGCAGGGGGGAGAGAAAATCAACTTCAAACTTRGTGAATGGTTTGCAAATTGAAGATACATATTCTGAAGGCATAGGAGAGTGATGCCTTAAATGACTTTACTTTTTGATTTGAATTTGAGATTTAAATATGTGCTTTAATTTTAGATGTGCAAAATATTTTCTTTTAAATATACAGTTTATCACTTCATGTTCCTTATGAGCAGTGTTTTAATTTCTGCTGTACTTTTATGAGGCCATCTCAATGCTGTTTTCATTTTTCTTGTCATGCCATATATAGGAATTACTGAGAATGTGTGATAGGAATATTGCCTTTTTGGCACAGCATCGTGCCTTTCAGTCTGCCAGTGGCTGTAAAGGATTTAACAGTATGTCTCAGCATATCAAGCAAACGTGTAAAGAAATGTAGTTGGGGCTCAATTCTGCCTTCTCTAGCCCTATTCTAAGTCTGGACAATGTTTACAGCATTCTGCAGCTCTTGATTTTCCTGGGATGCATGTCCAGGAAATCCTTTCTGTCAGTTCAAGAGTTTTTTTGAATTTATATGTTTTTTTTTTCTTAGGCTCCTCTTTCTCTGCAGTGAAACACTGAAGTGTAAATCTGATTAAATATTGGTTACAACTTAGCTATAGGAAACTTTTGAAGCACTGTAARCCATATTGTGTAACAGGGTATATGCTTCTAATTTTACAGGTTAGATTTAAGGTTTTATTTTTGTCAGATGAATGAGATGAAGTATTCCTTTCTTCCATTTTTTTTTCCTCTAGAATTGGTTTCAATGAAGCTGAAACCAATGTTTATCCTTGATGATCACTATTAGAAAAATATTTGTTTATTTTTGCTAGCATGATGAAGCTGCTGTAGTGGCTAGAAGTATTTGTTAATGAGAGTTAGGGTTATGGTGGGCTAYGGAAGTTAAAGACTGCATTTTTTTAGAATAAACTGTGATATGTTGCAATAGAAGTATTTTTATTACAAAAGAAATGTAGTTTGTAGTTGGTGATGTGACTTCATTAAGCCTTCCTCATCAGAGCAGTCTGATCTGACTGGCCCTGGGATTTCTCCACAAACATCCTGGCATTAAATCACCAGCAGTGATAGTAACTTGATTTGATATGTCTTAGTCACTGTGTTGGCAAGGGATAGAGCATCTGTGCAGAGAAACAAATATTTTGATGTTTGGGTTTTTTTCCCCTCTTCTTTTCTGCTCTGTCCCTCATACCAGAAGTTTTTGGTAGTAAAAGTGTTGCACTTGGTTTAACTAAGTTTAACTAAATCTAGGGCAGAAGCTAATGGATATTCATATTCTGATCTCTGAAGGGATGAACAGTGAAAGCYTAGCAGTCTTCAACTCTGCAGGGCTTTACAAATCAGCAGGTACATGCAGTGCTCTTGCTGCTCAATCATTTTTCTGTCACAGTAATATAATCCCATATCCCTGACCAAGCCAGTGACCAGCAAGAAGATGATGTTAGTTTGAGTGCTTGTTAGAACTCTGCTGGTTTTCTCCCCTTCCAAACAGTCATTAGTTGTGGCCCTGGGGGACTTGCATTTTCATGCTGTGGAAAAAAGATATCAGCAAGAACACTTCTGATTCCATGSTTATTAGTGGCTTGTTTTCAGCAGATGGGAGAAACAACCCTGTGGGGTTTTTACCTGGGTTTGGTCCAGGATGTGCAATTTAAGGCTATTAAAGTCCCATGTATTTAAAGGCCTTGGAAAAGTTCATAATTTGAAGTTACAACTCCCTTTAAGATTATATTAACTGTAGGTTTTATGAGTAAAATATGGATGTCAATGTTGGTTCTAACTTCCTTGTGACTGGGAGATTTGGGTTCCACAGGGACAGTCACTCCTAAGACATTGCTCCTCGTGTTAATTAGTTCCTCCTTGTGAGTTTCAGAAGATGGAGTAACCTTGTTTCCTAGATACAGTGTGGGATAAAGCACAGCAATGACAAGAATTTTGATTGATATGATGCCCAGGCCACAGTTAGGGAGAAATCTGAATTTGCAGTAAAAGCTTGTGGTTTAGACTTTGAGTATCCTTTTATAATTGATATGTGCRTGGCTTGCAGCTCTTGCAAGTCTTTTCCCCTGGGATTTTTCTGACTGAAAAGAACTTTAAATACAGTTTTATGTGAGTTCTTTCAGACTATGTCAAAAGAATTGGGTTTGCTCAGGGGATGGCTTTGCCTTCATAAGAGGTTTCTGGTGATTTTCCTGTTCCTGCCCTTGGTGGCTTGCAGTAGATTGACACTGAGGTCACTGAGGTCAAGTGAACAGGCTTAGGGAAGCTTTGCAGTACAACTCTCTAAGTGATTTCTACAAAATTCACCCCAGAAGTCTTTGTTTTGTAATTCATGTGTTTGTTTCATTATGCCAGTGGTGTTAACACCACTTCAGTGGTGTTATTATACAATACTCTGGAACAGCGTTAGCATTTTGTGAGTACTTTATATTATTCTGAACCACTGAAAAAAAAATAGGCTGTTTTCCCTAATTGATAAAATGGTTTCTTTTACTGATGAACCATTACTGAAAGTTGATGTTAGTAAGAGACATTGTGTACAATTAACTCTGTACCTTACAGCTTACAAGTGCTTTGAGAGGAGTTTGGTTTACCTTGTGATATAATGAAGCCAGTTAGATTTAGCAGGTGTGGGCCTTAAAGAGTAGAGGGTAGCAATGATGCCTTAAAACCCTGTTAATGTTTGGATCTTGTCACAGAAAAGGGGTCAGAGATCAACTATTTAGAAAACTGGCACACCAGTTTGGGTTTTTGGTGAAATGTAAGTTAACCAACTGATGTCTTCACCTGGATGGTTGTTATGTGAAATGCAGATGGGCAGTAAGGTTCACAGGTACCTGATATCTTTTTCAGAACTTTGCCAAGAATATTTTTGCAATTCTTCAATCAGTTAAAGCCAGAGAAGAAGGCAGAGCACCTGAGCAAAGACCTGCACCAAACACAGCACCAACGGTAAGAGCAGTGTGTGGCTGGACATGAGGGCTGGGACACCAAAAGTGAGAGTACAGTCTCTTCTCACTATTACGTACACAATTTGTTTTGGTTTACTTCCAAAAAATGCATRTTTTTCAAGCATAACTTCACAGCTATTCTTTGACTTAAGTTGCATTTATTGGTATTTAAAGAGTTGAATATATTAGTTTAATTAGTTCAATATGCTCTTGTTACTGAGAGATGAATCTGCTAGTGCCAGCTTCTGCATCTATCAAGCATTARCCACATGCTGCATCTATTTGCAAAAAGTGTATTCCATGAGAGGGYTGCCATTTCAAATGAAATGTTTTGCTGCTTTTCTGACAGATAGGGTAGCAAATGTTTAAGAATCTGGAGCATGACTCATGAGTGGGAACAGCTCGAACCAGCTTGCTTTTGCCTGTGATAAATCAGGACAGACTTAGAGCTGTATTGTTTACTTCTATCCAGGTATTAGACAGGRTGTGTTTAGAAGTGTGGTGTTTACTATTGTGTTCTATTAAACCTAATGTATCTTTGAACATGGTGGTAGTCTACTCTAAAAGCTGTTTAATTGTACTGTGTTTTGTTTTTGCTGCTACTGCATTTAACAAAGAACTAAATTCAAATAGTGAGATGAATTCCAACATGTAAATATTTGCTTTGTGTTGAATTTCTTAAATTGTGCATGGCATTATTCAAATGTCCCACTCAGAATAAATGTGAATACATAACTAAGCCATCTACAAAAAGGATTGAATTGATATTGAGTGTGCCTCTAGATTGGTGCTTTTTAAAAACTTTTTTCCCAGAATGCCTTTTTTTCCCCTCAAAATTTGTTTTTATTTATTTTATTTAGCAAAATTTTATCTTAATCAGGCTGACAAGGGAAATTTGGTGTGACTGAAGCCTTAATAATGAATTGTCAGTTAATGATTTTTTCCTCACTAATTCTTTAAGTATAACAAAAACTCAGAAKAGATTTTAATAATGTAGATTGTTACTGTTTGTTATTTCAGTTTTGCCTCTGGTTATTCTCTTTGCGTTCAGTACTAAACTGTTTCTCTAAGACTGTAAGTGGATATTGAATGGAAACATCAGAAGTTTTCAAATGCATTGAAACTCCTATGAAAATGAACTGGTTTTATACTCTTGAGTACTTCTAAGTAACTCTTCATGAAATTCRAAAACCATCAAATACTTTTTAGTATGTTTAACAAGTGTTGTTTAACCTGTTTTAGGATCCCACTTTACGAAATAAGCAACCTATTCCAGCTGCCTACAACAGATACGATCAGGAAAGATTTAAAGGCAAAGAAGGTAAGTTGATTGCAATGCTTGTTTCAAAATTAAAAAAAAAAAATTGAGAACCAAAACTGACCAGTCACCAAGTTCATGTTAGGGGATTTCACCTGCTATTATTTCACAAACCTATTAAAAGATAAAAAAAGAGCTGCAACTATGCCTAAAGACAGCTTTCCAAGTAATAAAATCCAGAAGTATTATTTTGTAKAAATTGTTTCTACCTCTCAGGAAGCAAACTGAAAGCTTAAAACCAGAACTTCTTGGGGGGAAAAAAAATTGTTTGGGGAGGGTCTTATGCAATTAAAAAAACCCACAAGTTCAAGGATAACTGTCAGGTGCATAACATGTAATGGATTCCCTCTCCTCAAACAATCACAGTTGCTCTAAAAGTTGCCTCCAGTAACTGCAAGTAAATGTTATCCAGTTGTGTCTATTTAAATTAAAAAACAAACTAGGAACAGCAGTGCAAAACACAAGCACACTCCTGGAGAGGAGATGGAAACAATCTACAATATTGAAGAAGTCTCACCAGTTTTAAAAGATGGTGAACATTGAACTTGGGTGATGATCTGTTGTTCTAATGCAATTTTTCTCCCGTCCCCATTGCTTTTTCATCTTGTTTTTAGCAAAAGTTCAGTTACTTCACTTTCATGTCTTGCTGTGGTTTTATTTTGCAATCTTTGTTTGTTGTGCTTGGATGGTTTTGAGCTTCTTGCAGAAGGTCATGCAAATTTTGTTACATTTCTGAATTGCTTTGTCCTCCTGTGTGATTCTGAGAATGTGGTGTTGGGGTTTCACTTGGTGCTGAAATGGGATTGACTGGACTGCAGCAATTTTTCCAGTTGAAAGATTGTTTAGTGATGAGGTCATATTCTACCTGCCTAAAAAAACCAAAACTCACTGTCACACTCCATTCTAGAGAGTGTTTTTCTGCCTTAACTTTCTGGTTACTTATATTTGGTGCAGTCACACAGTTAATTTTATATTTCAGGTTTCTAGGGATATTTAAAGAAATACATAGGTTAAGAATACCATGTTAGCTAAGTGTAGGCCAGCACTGGAAATAAAAATGAGGTGTTGAAAAGAGGGTATTTTAAACATGAGGTTGACTTACGAAAAGTATTGATACCTCACTTATGGAAGTTACATAGAATTAGTAATCAACATCTGGATTTCTTAAGAGAGGACCTAGAGATATTTGAGATCTTCTTTGGCTTCAAATTAACTTCAGAAAATAGCAAAGATCTCATTTACTTATAGGGTATTCTACTGTAAAACTATTACCTTTTAAATTGTAATCTAACTGGAACTCTGAGCACAGGTGGTTTTCCTGTCATAATTGGGCATTAATCACAGATAATGTCATTTGCTTAAAACTAAACGATGCACATCACTTACAGCTCTGTCATAAGTGAACTAATTTTTTATGGGGTTTTTAATTTACTTGTTCTCAAAATGAAGCTTTGGCTCCCAAATATCCAGTGTAGAAGTGAGACTACAAGCAGAAAAGTCATCAATAAAAATAACATAAGAGGTTTCTTTTTCATTAAACTCTGTTTTTTTACAATAAGTCGAGTAAGAACTTGGAATTACACTTGTTTATGGAAAGGTTGCAGTACTGGGACTTTTGGGGGAAGAATTCTGAAGGAAAAGCAAGATAATGAAATTCGAAGGATAATAACTTGCAGTCTTTATGCCATTGTATCCATATTTATTTAGTGATGGTGGATAACACCTATGATAAAGCTGAATCCTACAGATTTCTGCCATTCTGAAGGGTTCCTTTCCCCCACTGACTGCCTGTGTTGGCTACCAACAGTGGAGGGCAGGATAGTGTGGTGCTTGTAACAATGGGCACAGTGGTGGACTTGGCTAAACAGTGACACAAAGCCCAAGGACAATGTCTCTTCTTTGTGTCTCCCCTGTTTCAATGCCTCTGAGGAAAGATCAAATACCAGAAAGGGTTCACAGTAGTCCTCTTCTCGTTGCAGCAGGTTTGTGGCACATTGCCTATATACAGTTTTGTATGATACTACAGTATTTAAAGTTTAGGCAGCAAAGAGGTGAACTGTTTTTCTTTGAAAATTTGTGGGCTTTTATAGAGTTTTTCCATTAGCTGTCTTGTCCTTAGCATAAGAAATTCAAAGCTTGTAGAGCTAAGAGAGTAAATTTAGGAATTTTAACATGCATTAAGTAAACTGTTGAGTTGCAGCCAAGTTTCTCTGCTTCTTGTGGTGGATCATTATTTCTGATGCAATGTATCAGGATGCCTCTCTGGTAGACTAACTTAAAATTTTCCTGCCAGATGGGAGAGGCTTTGCTGCTAGAGTGGTTTAACAGTCAGTGTGAGGGGGTGATGATTGTG
Organism: Cardinalis cardinalis; assembly: GCA_014549065.1. Taxonomy (NCBI): domain Eukaryota; kingdom Metazoa; phylum Chordata; class Aves; order Passeriformes; family Cardinalidae; genus Cardinalis; species Cardinalis cardinalis. Next base: position 203,733 of record JACDOX010000071.1, read on the forward strand.
CTGTTCTTGAAGAGCAAACACTGAGTTCCAGGTGCATTCAGTGGAACTGCTCAGTAGCCCAGGGACAGGGGACAGGGCTTGGTCACCTTTTGTCCAGGGGAGTCTTGTTCCTGCAGCTTTGGTCAGGCAGGACAGAGAAACCTTTCCTTTGACATCCTTCATGTAATGGATTCCCTCTCCTGCAATGCGTTAGAATATTGTTTGCAGTAGGAATTGCACATACTGGATATTTCCACGTGGAAAGTGGAAGAACACATTGCCTGGCAGTGCACCCATCCTGCCCAGCTGCTCAAATGTTTTGGAGGTGAGGAGGTGAACTGCTTGCAGTCACTTTACTTGGGTGCTGTTTCTTTGCTGTTGCTTTGGTTTATTCCATGGTGGCAGTTAGTGATGGTATCTTCTCTTCAACAGCACAGAGCTCCCTCCTGTGCTAAACTTCCTCTTTTTACCTTGCTAGTCCTATTCCTTTCCTTTGTATTACTTGCTTGAGTGGTTTTTTTACCCTTTATTAATAAGCATCTTTACAACTGGAGAAAYTTTTCCAAACTGCAGTTTGTCATACCTTCTTGAGCAACATAATTTTAAAATCTTGTTCAGGATTTAAAAACCCTGCGCTCAAATGCCATTTGCTACTTTAGGAGCTTATTTTGTGTTCTCTCCTATGTGCTTTAATGTTTGATATTTAAATACACATTATTGATATAGATGTTTTGGTGCTATTCTGCTTTTAGATAGATAGATACAACTAGGTAATATTCAGATGCTGTTTCTTTTTCCCCCATTTTCTTGGGTGGCTTTACCTCAGAAGATTTTTTTCACATGCTTTTTTGCTCTGTAATTTCCAAGTGTGCAGCAGTGCTGGGATGGCCATCTTGCAGATGCAACATTTTTGTGACCCACATCTCTCAGTATGGATGACAAAGTCAAGTTTCCCTGTGCTGCTTCAAGGTTAAGTCTTTAAGGCTTATTCCAGGAGCGTTCCTGTTGTTTTCTAAGTTTCAGCATAGTAGCAGCCAACTGTTACTCCCTCCCCCAAAGCAAAGCAAAAAACCCCCAAAACTTCCAGCAGTATTCAATCCTGTTTAGGGTAAATCAGCGAGTCTTGCTGTGTGGTTTCAGCCCATAATGGTGAAAAGAATATTCCTGACTGTGTTCAAATGTTTCCTTCAGGAACGTTTGCTGTTGACTTGATGCTATTGTCATGTTATATTTTGTGTATAACTTTACTGGATGTTCAGACACAGCTGCCATTTTCCAGAAGTTTGTCAGTCCTAAGTGCTAAGCCCAGGGAACAGAGGACTGTGAAATTATTATATTTGAGGTGACTCTGGACCAGAATATTTTGTTTCTCTCTCATCTACGTTGTTAAGAAAGTTTATTTTTAAGGTATTTCTCATTATAAGTTATTTTATTTTAAATTGTGTGATATCCTTTTACACAGGGAGAGTAGAACTGGTAGCAGGAGATAAAAGGTTCTGAAGTTTTACTGGTCAAGCTTAGTTTGACTGGTAAAACTTCCATTTATTGCATTCACTTGAAGATTCATATGATTCTTATTTTTCCCTAACAGAGTATGTACAAGAGATGCACATTTGGAAAAAGAATGTGGTCTATCTGTATTTTCTGGCTTGGTATGGCCAACTAGTTGAAAAACTTTAAACCTTTAGCACTGCGCATTCACTTCTGTGCTGGAAAATACACATAAATTGCTTTAACAATACTCATGAATTGCTGTGAGAAACTTAAGATGTTGGTGTTAATTACTGGTAAGATGATTACAGAGCTGTCRTAGATGAACTGTAGAGAGAATTTGTAAAGTAATTAGTGTAACTTGGAAATTTAGGTGTGAAACTTACTTGTTAGGATAGAGTACTGTAAAGGAGTGCTCAGTAAACTCATGCAGAGTGACATTTGGTGTCAGGGATTAAATTACTGGGGCTGTGAAGTGAGCTGGTGAATCATTTCCAGGCTGTATGCAGAGTGTTGCTATCTGGGGCTTGAAGAGTATACAGCTGAAGAAAGAAGTGGTTATTCAGTCTTATTCATCCACAATTCAAACCAAGGCTTTAACTTGAGCTCTTCAGTGTCTGAGACATGCTGCTTTGTTCTGTTTTTATTTCYCTTTACTTCCTTCCAGAAATTCAGGTCTTTTTCCAGAAATTGAGTCTTTTTCATGCTTTTATTCTTTTGGTAATGTATCAGAGCTCGTTTGTAGCTGGATTGGATAACTGGAGCTGCAGAAGGTGCAGAATCAAAGAGCGGGGTGACCTAGATGGATGTCGAGCAGTGGCTTTAAGCAAATGCAAGGCACCCTGAGCATTAATATTATATGCAAGGRAACTGAACATGCACCCAAATGCTGATGGAGAATATCATCAGTCCAAAAAGCTGATGCATTAGGGTGCTTATATTAATTTCCAGGTCTAATTATTTTAAATAAGAAAAGGCACTCAGACTCATGCATGGGGATGCTAGAAAGGTGCTAGAAACTTGTGATAAACTACACTGGAAATATTTATGGTTCCTTTACCAGTCTTGRGGTTGTGGAACTGAGCAACTGTGACCATAATACATGCAATGACTGAAGAAAAAAAACCAAACCATGGTGATAGGTTATGTTTCTGAAGCATTAGAGTTGTTTATTCAGTTCTAGTTATTATGTTTACATCTCAAGATGTAGTTTTAAGGCATGTGTTGATGTTGGTRTTTTTAACAATGCCTAGATTTCTCGAATTGATTCTATTTGGCAGACAAAAGGTTGCAGTACAGTTTTTCATGACAAAATTATTGTTGGGCTTTGCTTGCTTTCTTTAGTCCTTAGTGTTAAACCTGTGATTGAAGCATTTAATATGGACTGCTCTATGCCTAAAGGAAATGTGAGTCATAACTTGGTAGTAATTACATTGAAAATTCCCAGTGTATATAGGACCCTCAATAAGTTTTTTAATAGTTGTTCTGAATCTAATTCCAAGCTTAAAAACAAGGGTCCCAAGTCTTACCATCATGGTACCTTTATTTATGAGGGTCTTTTTTCTTAAATACCCTTTTCTTAGTCGATGGTTTATCATTTTAACTGCTTCTATTACCACAGTAAAGCTGGGATTTGGAAGCAGGAGCTGTAAACGAATTCTTGGCCAAGTATTACCATGTCAGCTCACTGCTGGTGCATGACTCAGCAGCACAGGCTGGAGCTGCTTTGGGAGGGAGAGGAGAAGCTTTTGTGTTCCTGGAGGGTATGGCACAGCTTTGTGCTGATCAGTGCTGGGGGCATGGCCTGGGGTCTCYCTCTTCTGTTCCTCTTCACTATGGCCCTGGTTCCTCTTGAATGCCAGGTCTGCTTCTGAGCAGCTGTATCAGGGTCAGAGGCTGGCCTTGGAGAATAGCCTGCTCCTTGAATATCTTTTACAGCATTAACCTGGCTGTGACACYCTCAGCAATTTTTGAAGTAGGAATGAAGCTGGAAGTGTGGAGTCCCTGACCTGGAAACATTTATTTTGTTTGCCCAAGCTGTGCACAGTGAGTGGAGCTGAGGGTGCTGCTGGATGTGCCCAAGTGTACAAACTACTGAGGCCTAAAAAAAATGGTGGAGACATGTAAGGGGCAGGGCTCGTGCTTCTGGCAGTGTTTATTTCTGTAAGAGACATGACTGGCTGACAGGTACAATGCCACATGGTGTGTGTGAGAGCATTGAATCAATAAAGGTGTGTTCTGACCAATGTGTCACTGCTGTTCCTGCTTCAGGGGGGTTCCTATCCCCCTCTGGAAGCTGGAGATGCTGAACTCCTCCAGTTGCTGGAGAGTTTGAGGCAGGAARCTGGAGAGCTGGTGGGCAGTTTAGGAGGTGGTTTCTCCTATGGTCCCACCCCACTGCAGGCAGAAGAGATGGGCCCTGCAGTAGCTCTGGTAGAGGCTGCAGTGACTGCAGGAATGGGGGTGGGTACCTACRCTGACCATTTAACATTATACTTGAATTAGTGCACAAAGCTGCCACRATGCCATTATTTGCTAGTTATCAGAACTGTTTTATTTGCTACCTGAGTAGTTCTAAATAGTACTGGGGGCCCTGTGTAGCTGCTGGGAGCATTGATCAGGCAGGAAACTGGGGTTTGCTGGAGGCAACAAGTGGCTCTTCATCCAAGTTCCTTCTGCTAGAAAGAAGGGTCAGGACAAGGCTGGGAGCAGGAAGCTGATGAGTGCCGGAGCTGTGGTTTGTGGCTCCCGTGGTTCATTAAATGAACCAGGACAGATTTTATGAGAGACTTGAGAAGACTTTTGCAAAATATGAAACCAGTGGCAGTTGAGCAGAGATTGGTTCCCTGCCAGGTGCTTCTCTCCCCTTTGATTTACTTTCTGACTGTGCTGCTGGCTCTGTGGGCCTTTGTTCCCTTTGCAAGGCTGGTGGAGACAGGGAACAAACATGGAGAAATAATTACAAAGTCAGGGTTTGTGCTGAGAGGAAAGAAGCCACAGCAGGCCAGGCACAACAGAGTATGGTGCTGTGCTGCTCTTGCTATGGGATGTCTGTATTCTTTGGAAAGAACATCTGACTAAAATAGTTGGAAATGCTCTGTGTCACAGGCATGAGGAACCCATAATAGCTTAGTCTATAAAGGACAGAGGTTCTTCTGGTGCTGTTGTTCTGAAATGCACAAACAGCTGTCAGCCTAGGTTAGACACCTCTGATTTACATCACTCCAAGTCAGCAAAAACATCCCTTCAATTTAGGGAGTTCTACCAAGTATTCTACAAGGCTTCAGGCACCACCTGAAATATTAACATGCTCCCTGCCCTGCAGCAGTGACCTATATAGTCACAGAGCAACCTGTTCTCCATGGAAGTGTTTGTGCAGTCACATCTTGACCATTCAAATTCAGAGGTGTGACCTCTGAGCTAAGACTCAAGGCATAGTTATAGCTTGGGGTTGAGGGGAAAGGTGGGAAGTTTATATAGGGAGACAGTATCAATTTTTATAGGGAGGCTAGGCTGCTTTCTTTGGTTTTTTTTGTGTGGGGTTTTTTTGGGTGTTTTTTTTTTAGTAGAAGGGGTTGTATTCATGTGTGTCTGTACCTGTATTTTACTTTCTCAGAACTATGTCTGTAGTTCAGAAATGTTAATCTGTCAGAAAGGGAAGGGTTGCCTTGAGAAGTGAAGCTGAAGAAGAGCTGGAACTGAGGACAGTGAAACAAAACATGGTCAGTGACATGGGGCATCTTGGCTTGGTAGTGGGTGGCAGGTCTGGCATGATTGAGGGATTGAGGGGGAAAAGGTGCAAGCCCAAACTGTTCAGTAAGTAGATAGCTGTCTCTGTGGTGAGAGGAGTATGATAAGTTCCAAACTCTGGAGTATCTTTTTATAGGCACTGGAGAGTTCTKAAATCTGGGAAACTTTTTGGCCTAGTTTCCTTTGAGTGCCTGATGATCTTCCTCATCTAAGGAAGARAGGATGAGCAAGCCACAGATGCTTCCCACATCATGTGAATTGCTTTCGAGGTTGTCTGGGTTTCAGTTTAATTTACTCATGATGAGAACAAGAAGCTCTAATGGGTTTGAAAATTCAATATTTTTCTTGGACTTTTTTTTAGATTAGGGTAGGAGCCATGCTTTGGTTCTGCCTTATTTCTTTGTCTATCAYGATTTTGGGCTGGTGCAGAAAATGAAGGGGGTGTAAGAAATGACAGAAACATACCAGTTCCAAGTAGCTGTTTCTGCACAGTGTCAGTTACCTTTACCCAAGTATAGTTGAAAGAGCCCAGAATTGCTTAGATACAGACAAATGCTTGTTGATCATGCTTTGAGTGGTGATTATCATGCCATTTTAGGTARAAATTTTTGAATGGTTGTGTGATGGGATCAGTTGATGGTAGATGCRTGAGGCTAGGGAATTTACAAAAGGAAAAGGGTTTTTTGTGAGTCCTGGTGGCCCTGTTCAGGAGCTTACTTTGATCTTAAATCACYGAGAACAGGAGGACTGGGAAGGAGTCTTCGAAAGCAAATAGGCTGCTGACAGCAGGTTTAGTCATTGGGCAGTTGCAGGCTTCTGGCACTTAGCATAAATTCAATCTAATTAAAAAAATCCACCCCAAGAACACCCCTTTTTATAAACTTTAGTCTGATATTGTGCATTTTATGTGGATTCTGTCCTCTGTATCATATGAGAATGACAGTGTTACTTTTCAGCATTCCAGAAGTGAATTTATCAAGCTAAAATGGCCACACTTTTATAGTTGGCATGTAAATTGGTTTCTTAGGTATATTTTTTCATTAATACAGGTTAAATATGGTGCATTATAATCTATTCTGGGAATATGAATGGGGCTTCTCAATCTTGTAGTGAGGAGAATTTCTGAGACCACATGCAAGTTGTAACACATTCTTGCAAAGATTTAGGTTTATAGTCTTTGTCTGAAGGGCTTCCAATTACTCCATGCAACTGGAAAAGTACTGTTTAGAAGCTGCTCAGGTAGCAAATAAAACAGTTGTGATGAGTAGGAAGTAATGGCATAGTAGCTTTCTGTACAAATTCAAGTATAAGACATGTTAAATGGTTAGAGAAAGCAGCAACATCAAACTGACCTCTGTCTAAAGAAAGCAGATTTCCTAGTGACTACCCAGGTTTTGTACTGGGAACAGAACCTAAACCACCACTCCAGCAAGATGTGTTCTTTGACAGAGGAGCTCCAGAGAGATTCAGTGATGTCCATTTAGACAAGACACTGCTGTGCTCACCAGGATTCACAGAAGTTTYTCTCTCTTGGCAGAAACGGAAGGCTTCAAGATTGACACCATGGGCACCTACCACGGCATGACTCTCAAGTCTGTGACGGTGAGTGGCAACTCTTGGCTCAAATGTGATTTATGGACATGATTGTAAACATAGATACAATATATGTTTGGAGATAGAGTGAGCTTCTCCTCCTGGCCTAGGCTCTGGAAGGTCACTTAGATTGAGTAACAATTGGTGAAAGCTCTTGTCTATGAAAAGCCAAAATGTGTTTTGTTTGGTCTGCATGTTCAAGAGGTCTGTGCCTGAGGGATTTGTTTGTCTGCAGTAAAAAGGTGTGCAGGGAAGGCTTCTTGAGGTGCAGCCTTTTTCTGTTATACTTAACATACCCAGGTTTTTGCTGACCTTAAGTGTGTCTGGAAAGGACGTAAGTGATACAACTATACTCAGAAAACTGAAGTAACAAACCYAGATTTTAGAGTATTGCTCTGTTTCCCACTCTGCATTTGATAAATTTTTTGGTGGTAGAAGAGTTAGACCTCAGCACTACTGTTAAAGCTTTCTAGCCTGGTGAGATGGACTTCTTTTGTGTGGCTGTACAGTGCTGTCAGTGGGAATTGAAACACTCATGGATGAGAAAGAGAGACCCTCAAACAGATTCCCTTTTCTTTCTTTGGCCARTGTTTGTCTGCTTTTGTGCAAGTGGGTTGAATGCTCTCAGATAAATGGTATTTTGATCTGCTGGTAAATGCTAGAAAACTGCTGTATTGCCCTCATTAAGGWTTTTGCCAGCTGCATACCTATGGAAATGTGATGAATAGACAGMACTAAACACTCTCCTAAACCCATGCACTACTTCCAGTTTGCCCTCCTCATTTGAACATAAAATAAGATCTTGAGTAGAAATTTCGGAAAAACATTCGAAGGTTTTTTGTTTGATTAAAGTCCTTTCCCAAATCTTTCATTCCCATTTCATTTGTGACTTAGGATACTGTAAAAGAAAATGGAAGGGAATATTTAATGAAAGAATCTAGCAGTAAATAGTGTAATTTCTAGATGAATTCAGAAATTGATTGGATGAAGAAAAAAGATAACCTGTTATGTCTGAAGATTTGTTGTTGAACTTTGCATGTATTTTGGGCTGCTTTATGAGAAACCAAAGTGTTGTTATACTAAACCCAGGTKTTTATGGGGTAACATACCTGCCTCCAGGGGTAGGGATTTGAAATGGGTTAATAAATGGGTTCTGTTTAAATTGCTCTGTGGGGAGGAAAAAGAAATTGGCAAGAGAAAAGCAAGATTATAGCAAAGCAGAAATGTTGAAATGTTTTAAGCTTATAAGTGTAAAATCTGTAAAAGTGAAAGGATGCACATTAACTCTAAAAATTATATAGTTTTTTCAGATAATAAAATAAGCAAGGTTTTTTGTTCTAGGAATCCTACCTCATGCATTGAGCATATTGCCTAGGGTTTTGAGGTTGTTAAACTGTCCTTGTTGGTTTCTTCCATTTAGGGAGAAAATATAATAGATATTAAATTACAAGTAAACCTTTTTTTAACATAAACCAGAGTTTTTTGAAATAACTATTCAAGAGTGCATGACTGCACATAAAGCATCATCTGGTGTCATGAGAAATATTAAAACTCCATCTGTTACTCAGCTTTTGTCTAAGAAAGAAGTGGTGAGGGATTTTTGGAGCCTTATTTTCCAGACTTTTAAAAAGGTGCCCTCAATATTTAGCTCATTCATAAATTGCAGTGACATCCTGGCTTTGTRTTTCAGATGGGGGAGAAATAAATCTGTTAAATATGTTCATCTATTTTGCCTAAAGTTTGTCATAGTGATGGACCACTCAGTTCAAACCTYTAATGTCAGATCATATTTTTGTGGAGAATAGTTAATCTCCTGCCATGAAACTATGAAACTTGGCAAGTTTCATATTTTGCTTTTACTCAAGGTTTTTTGGGCTTATATTTTTTTTATGGTAGACAAAATTAGGGAGGAAATGGGAAAGTAATTGCTTTCCCTAGGTGTTWAATGGGAAAGTACATTATACTATTGGCTAAATCACAGGAATATGGAGGATAGCATTGGAATTCTTTCACCTGCATGATCTCCTTGCTGTCCTCATAGTGTTGGTATAATTCCTGTAGGAACTCGTCAAACATTTCAAAAGAATTAAGAGTTCTAGGTAGCTCCTAGAAGTTCTCTTCAAACTTCAGACCTCTGATTTCTAGATGGATGCTCACGCTTGAAAGCTTCTTTTTTATGCCATTGTTYTCCTTGACATGATGGCTCCTCTATTTTTCCTGTGGTGTTTGCTTCCATTAATGTATTTCTGTAGTGTGGTCAGATTCCCTTAAAACTTACAGTTCTTACCTCCAGTGTGAAGTGATCCACTGTTTGGAGTTGCCCACCTGTTTCTCCTACAAAATTTGTAAAAGGTTTTTTTGTTTTGTGTTATAYTCCCTATACTTGCACTCTGCCTTGCTGTAATTCTCTGTAATGATTTTAATGAAATGTGCAAAACTTGTTTTGTGTTTGTTCTTGCTGAAATGTGAGCTGTCCTAGATGCTTGTTCTTTTTAACAGCAAAACAAAAACTTCTTCATCTTGACTGCTTTCTTTTCATCAGTGATGTTGGAAASTTTCTTAGCTTTCAGAATTTGTGCCAGAGCAGATGGTGAATGGTGGGCTTTTTCTGAAGTAATGTCAGCTAAAATAACTTGTGCTGCTGGCAGTTCTTCCCTGTAACAGGGTTTTTGCTTGATTGGCACACTACCTCTTAGGAAGAACTGACTTATTTATTGAATTTTTATTGTGAAGGCATGATCTCATTATTCTGGACCTGGAATTGTTTATAGCAAGGCATTTTCCTCAGAAAGATTTTAAAAAATATTTTTCCCTTATCTTAATACCTGTGGCACATTGTTTGCCTGGATTGATGATATTTTGGAAAATGAGTAAACTAGCGGTGGTAGTTAGTTAGCTCTTGCTGCTGGTTCCCAGCAGTTCAGGTAGCAAACTCTTCAGCATGACTTTGCAAAACCTGCAGGCTCCCTGCAGGCTTCGCTTCCAAGCATAATCCCTTGTGTARCAGAACAACTTCTGGTTTTTATCCAGGAAAGTTTGGTGTTTGAGGTGGATCAATCTTTGGAAGAGAAATATGTTTGTATTTCTGTACCACACAGGGTGTGAGGTGATGCTTAAGCTGATATTCTGAAGATTCTTTGTTGCTTGTGTAAATTTGACATATTTGGGGCTTTAGCCTCCTACTTTTCTAAAGATTAATGTTRCCTTGGAGGCCAGTGTCATCTGGTGGAGGCCTAGCAGGTGGCTGTCACCTTTTACATACAATGAAATGGAATTTTGGACTATCCATTTCTGTAACTAGGATATGTGAAACATTGAACTGTTAGTGTAGATGTAAAGATCAGAACAGACCATTTAGCTGCACCTAGGGCAGGATAGGAAGAAGTTGCTTGTTCTGTGAGCCCCTGATAAAGCTCAACTCTTCCAAGCTGAAGGCATCCTTTGTATTGACTGCGTGCACTTGCAAATAATAATTGTTTATCCATTACAATAGTAGTCATGGTGATGCTGGTTTTACTTATCTTTGTGCTTTTATCCTTGGGTTCTCATGGCTTTAATATGAAAGAAAGAAATAGCATGAAAGGCTGTGGAGTTGTGTAGGGTGATTTCCTCTGAGTTCTGAGTGCCCTGGCTGGTCAGGAGCTGTGATTCAGGATTCAGCTGAAACTTGTGTTCAAGTGAACAAGAACTGCATAGCACTACAATGGGCCCTTGTCGAAATTATTTTGTTTGCTGGAAATTTTTGGTTTTTGCTGCTAGCAATAGAATATGTCACTGATCATCTGCACTCCTGAGCAGCCAGAGCTACTGTTGGCATCTTCCTCTTCTGTTCAGTTAACAGRCAGGTGCAAGAACTCCTGTAGGACTGAGCTGACGGCCTTCCCAGAGAGGCTGGAGCTCCACCTGGATGATCAGTATAGTTAGTGAAGCACTTCACTTATAACAAACTCAAATGCAAATTTCTGTGGTGTATTCAAACTTTGTRAGTAAGAAGTTCTGTTTAAATTTTCAGTGCTTCTGAGTTGAGTGGTRTTTTTCCTCCAACCTGACAAAAGTAACATCCCTCTTACCATTGTACACTACCAGGCTTTACAGCAATCTCTGGGTAAAAGTGCTCTGAGTAAACATATGAGAATATCAATAATTAAAGTAAATGCACTACATTTCAGTTACAACAAATACATTTCATAATCCTAGCAGAAACCAAGTAATTAAAAAGGAGTTCCTATGTAAACCACAGTACAAGCAGGTCTAATTTCAGAAGAACTGGAGATTTGTTCAGCACCCCTAAGGTCAACAGCATTTTTCAGTCAGTATCAGATTTGGGGAATTAATTAATCATAGGATTTTACTGTTATTGCCCTCAAAATCTTTTGAGTTGGGTATAACCTCTGTAGTTTTTTTAACTGAGAGGTTGTTTAACCACCTCTGGTGTATCTTCAAAGGAATAGTATGTGGTATAAACAAATGGAATGACTAAATTATGGCACTTTACAGACTGAGCCACTGGAGAGAAAGTGGTTGGGGCAGAAACAATTAACATGGTGTGTGCATGTATTTTATATAAAAGACTTAAGGAAATGGATATGCTTCTGTGTGAGGAGGTAAATCCACAGGATCCTATAATTGATCATGAGGAATTTGTGATTCAGTGCCAAAATTCAGAATGGCTGTTTAGAAGCATATGATGGAGTTGGATGTTGTCTCTCAGTGTTCAGATAAATAATGCTTTTAAAAGGAAGTAAAAACTTAATACACTTTAATATTAGAGATGGAAGAGAGATACCATCTTATCCACATCAGCAGTTTTCTATGTCATGTCCTAATCTCATTAAAATGTTGGGGAACAGTGGGATTGAGGGAGGAGTCAGCAAAACAATGGACTCTTTGAAATGTTTGAAACAGGCTCTGAAGTGCCACATAATTTTTGTGCAGCCTGTGCATAAGGTGGTCATTATTCCCAATGTGAGTGCAACAGCAGCCTGCCTACACCCCCACTCCCCTCTGCAGGCTGAGCAGCATTCTGTAAATTCTCTCTSTGCATCCATTCAGTTTTTAACCAGCAAGAGGAAGTGAAGAAAACTGTAATAATATAAAATCATGAAGTTACATAGATTTGCATGGAGGGCAGATCTTTTTCCTAGATGATACTTGAGGTAGATATTTGTTTTTATTTGGTTTGTAAATMATTTTTCACCATAACTATACTGCTCTGTAACTAATCCAGACGTACCCATGAGGTCCTTGGTCCATTAGGGTTAAGGGCCAGGACATGACCATGAACTCAAAAAATCCTATAGCTGGAGAAATGGRTGTTTCTCCAGAACAGTCTGCCAGCAACCTAACACTGCTCTAGGGTAGCAGACAAGAAGACTGTGTGTCTCTATTACTCTAATGAGAGTGGGTAAAATGCAACCAAGGACTATTACTATATTTTATATTTAAGGCCCACACAACAGTTTCAGTGGTTGGCATTTCATTGCCTCAGTTGTGTTTCAAATATTAAATTGCTTTCCCTTAAAGAGTTTTAGTGTAAATAGTGAGGTTGATACAGACCAAGAAAAATCACATACAAATGCTGCTTTCAAGAAAATGTGTTAGGTTGAACAATGATGCACTCGTTTTCTTTGGGATTGTAAGTTGTGTACATCTGTGCCARGATATCTGACTGTTGTACTGCATTGCACAATAACTGCCTGGTTTGTTCCCTCTAACAGCTTTGCTTTCATGTTGTGGCTAAGAACTGCAAATTCAGCTAAAGACAGGGATGTTGTACAATTAGTCATGCCTCAGGAAGGTGGGCATTGCTGTGTGGCCCCAGAGTGCTGCTGAACAAGAGGGAGCAGGACCTGGAGCTGYGCAGCTTTGCCCCTGAGCCAGTGCCTGGGTCCCTGCTGTGTGCAYAGCTCAGCTGTGGCAGTGCTCTGTGTGCTCCTGGCATGGCTGGCAGGTCCTGAAGGAGCTGGAGCTGTTWAGCCTGGAGGAGGCTTAGAGGTGAACTTAGTGCTCTCTACACCTTCCTGAAGGGAGGCTGCACACAGGTGGGGTCGGTCTCGGATAGAACCAGAGGACACCGTCTCAAGCTATGTCATGTAGGTTGGATATTAGAAAGAAAGTTTTCACTGAAAGGATAATCAAGTACTGGAATGCTCTTCCCAGGGAGGTGGTAGAATCACCTTCTCTGGATGTGTTTAAAAAAAGACTGGACATGGCACTTGCTGCTATAGTCTAGTTGAGGTGTTAGGCATAGGTTGGACTTGATGATCTTAGAGGTCTCTTCTAACCTCGTGATTCTGTGATTCTGATTCTGAGAGGTTGGAATGGAGGAGTGCCAAACAGGAGAACCCAAAGCATTTCTGAGAATCCATTCAATGAGAGCTTTAGGCATCCAGGAAGCTTTAGTTAAAAAGGCTTCAGAGCCTCAGGCATGCTTGGTATGAGCTCTGAGATGACCTCCCAGACCTGTCTTGATCCAAAGCTGCAGGACAGGAGTGTCTTTGCCAGCCCTAGGGGTATGCCCTGAGAAACTCATCTGCCATGCACACCGTGTGCCAGGACTGGSATCCTTTATAAAGGTTTCAGGAGTCACTCTCATTTGGAAACCTAGCCCAAATAAAACTGCCTGGGACACTTCATTTTGTTCTTTGGATTGGATGTCCACCTTTACCTGAGTCCTGTATAGGATTCTGCTTAGATTTGTTTGTGTTTTTCTGGTCTTTTGCATTGTGTGTAATTAAAGTTTTATACGGTTCTGCTCAGTGCTACCAACTGAACCTGAGCTACAGGTTTTTATACTTTGTCCTAAGAGTTGTGAGCAGACATCATGCACTGCACAAGCTTATTTTAAACAATTGGATCAATCCCTTTCCCTCTACAAATTATCTCCAAACATCTCATGAGTGTGTATCAGCTGCATCTTCACCTGACAGTTCTGGGGAAAGAACAGCTCTGCTGTTACGTAGGGTTGTAATGAATTCCCACCTACTGAAGGTGGTGTAAAGGTCTTGCAGACCCAGTAGAAATGAGCATGTGTCAGATGGGAGATGAAAAAATAATGCACTTTAACATACCTCCTTCTCCCTGCARGTTATGGGTAGCCATCCTCTTGTCTTGCAATGAGAGTTTTAGCAAAGTTTTGAAGGTTTCTAGCACACTTTGCAATTCATAATACAGTAACTAAATCAGGATTACAATTAAAGAATTTAAGTCATCTRAGTAATTAATGTAACTGATGTGRGAACTGAGTCAAGATTTCCTTCTCYGGTCAGTTTTTGGGATTATACTATTGTCGCTAGGCCCTGTGACACTTTACTGCTTTGTTGTTTGCTTGTAATAGAGTAAGGTAGAATTMATTATTTGTGAAACAAGTTTTCTGCTTTTCCTACTTGGAGTACTTGCTTATAACTAACATAGTGTCACAGTCATATCTTCTGAGTTTGGAAAGTAGCGTAGCTTGTTACCTTAGCAATATCCATAGGAACTGCSTCAGAGCCCAGGCTCAAGTACATCTTACTCATGCCATTTACTACTACTTAGTTAAGCTAGAGCACACTCTCCTTTATGATTTGTTTATAATTATTTTTATACATTCTGTGCTTTTAGTCCTTACTGTTGGCTTCTTTGAACGCACTTAAGGATTGTTGTTTCAATTTGTAGACTGTGTCCTGGTGTTGTTGTTTTAATGGTCCCCTTTCTTTCCTTTTTCTTGCAGTTGTGGGTTTATTTTGTTGTCTAGTTGAGGTTTTTTTCCCCTTCTGTTGAATTCTTTCAGTATGTGGTTGGGAGTGTGTGATACCAGAGGGTATCTCTATCTCAGTGTGGCAAATTTTGTTCACAGGTACAGAGTTATTATGGCAGTGTTGTATGGGCAGGTGTTCTTCAGTTCTTCAGTCAGAATATGTAAGGCAAAGATAGTCTTTTCTAAGTGCATTAAACCGGCAGAGCTCAGAACTTAGACAGAATTTTAGAGGCAAATATTGATGGAATGCTGAGACAAGAGCCCTGGTTCTTAGTCCTTTGGGGGATGGATTGAAAATGTCATTGGACACTATTTCCAGATAGTGCAACATAACCAATGAGAAGATCCAGTTAGAACAGCAAAATAAAACATATTTTTAAGCTTTTTTGGCAGTTCCTTCTTGTACCACTTAAGAAGGTAATTAAGAGTGACTATATTTAGGTCTCGAAATTTGTGGGATTTTAATGTTCCATCTAAATGCAGATGTTAATCTGCTTGTGTCCTTTGTGCAGCCACACTGTTGCTGTTGAATCAGTGTCTTCACTTTTAGGATGTCAGTAGGCAAAGTCCTGACTTTACCTAGGTTTGCTYGTGGTGGTTCTGGCTAAGTCTGTTCAGTGCAGGCTTTCTCTTCAGGTAAATGACTGCAAAGGCCAAATAATGAACTCTGCATTAGTTATGGCTCACTCACCTGGCATTGGGGCAGCAGTGCTCATTCCTCCTGGAGTGTACCTGTGCCTGTGGGCTGCTGGGCTGCCATCTGGAGCTGGATTTGTGCTTGCACTGAGCAATATGCTAGTGCTGACACCACTCACATCACTCTGCTGCAAGGGTGGCTCCTGGCTCTTTATTCATGTCAAACTCAGCTGGGCTGAGGGAGTTGAGGTGAGATGTGTGTGTGTATGCAAGTGCATGTGGGCAGGCACTGAATGATGCATTGGCTGGTTTAATTCTCATTCACCACTTTCTCTGTTGGCCCTCTTTGTTCCCAAAAGGCTTATGGGATTTTCCGGAGATTTTTGGTTTGGGATTYTTCTAAGTAACATGAGCCTCATGCAAATGGAACGTAACACTGAAGAAGGTGATCTGGTAAAAATAAATCTGGTTCCTTACCTTTGTGAATCAGTACATGTGTAGCCTGAATGCAAATTTCTTTGGGAGACAAACATTTTAATTTTCTTTTAAAATGTAAATGCTAACCTTGGATCTATGCATCTGTAGTACCTAACTATTTTGAATAATGAAGGTTTGTCCAATGTACTTAAAATGTCAAATTTATCTAAGGCAGTTGGTAAATCGAAAGAAATATTTATAAATAACTTTGAGAACAACTGTGTTTTTTATGAATACATCATTTAATTAGCTGGCCTATTGCTATAAATGACCCAGACCCCAAGTAGGAATGAGTTATAGAAGTTTTATTGAGAACAAAAAAAGTCAGCAAAGCAAAAGGGACAGTKSTGGGACCGTGGCGAAATTCCAGAGGCTTGTGCTCAAAATGGTGTCTTCACCTTTTATCCCCCTGATATTGCATCACCTTTATGCAAATTTACTTTTGGTTTTACGTAGTCTCAGCCCATGTCACTCCTTTTGGCACCAGTGTGGTTTCATCACTGTGGTTATCAGGGTCCTCGTTGGATGAAGTTCTCCTCCTTTCAGGTCATGTCTCAGAAGTTTGGCTAGCAGCAGTCTGTCTGTCCAATGCAGACTCATGAACCCACACTGCAGCACGCCAAACCATTCTGTCCTCTTGAAAACCAATTTCACAACTAGGTTATTGTAACAACATTAACCACTTCATAGCATAAATKATTATCTTAATATTAACAACATTATAATATTGAGATAATACTTTGTGAAATCCAATTCCCACTAACTTGTTCCTCACACTTATAAAACTCTTAGTTAGGCTTTGTACAACATAAATATTAACAAAGCATTTTTATTTCATTTKACCTTTCCATTGCATTTGGCACATTAAGGTTGAGGAAGTCCAGCTATTCAGCTCATTTGCTGCTTTAAGAAACTTAGGATGTATTTTTGGAATTTAAATCTCTTCCTTTCTGTCTCTTCATGAAGATATATGAGTCAGTTTTGTGCATGAGCAACAGATAGGCTTTTAAAATTCAGTTCAAGTGTGAAGGAAAACTTGGTGTGACTAAGCAAAGTGATGTAGTGATGTGATAAGCTTGCTTGTCGTTAACTGTCAGTCTTCTGGCTGTAAATTCATAGTACTTTTAATTTAGAATATTGTTAAAGATTCTAGATTTCTTCAAGTGAGATGAAGGTCTCCTTGTGCCCTCCCTTGGCCTAGAGGGAAGTGCAGCTGCTGAGTTCCAGATGGGTGATTTTGGGTGGCTTGGTGCTTGTTTTGAGGAGACACAGAGAAAGCACTGCCTGCCTTTCTCTCCCTGGGAGCAGTAATTCGAGGGAATTTAATTTCCCTGGCCAGCAATTTTCATGAAAGTTGACAAAGGCAATAACTTTTCTCCAGGTTTTATTGAAATTGGCAAGTAGTTTGGAACCATACTGTGGGACAAGGGAGGGTGTGTTACTGAAGCAGACTGAGAAGAGGTGGGGAAAAAACCAGCTCTGCTTTTGCGTTAGCATAGGGGACTTGAGGGTGCTGCTATTATGCAGCACTGTCCATCAGCCCCGCTTCCCAGCTGGTGTAAATCRGGCAAACAGATTTACATATAACTGAAACAAAAATGGAATACAGTCATCAGTAAAGCAGATAACCTGCCTGATTAATTCTGTTTTGTCATGGTTTCTAACTAACAAAAGACCTGTGGATGGAAAGGGCTTTATAATGACTTAAGACGAATATTTTGTAGCTAATAATACATACAATATATTATAATATACAGAGCATGTGTGGCTACCTCATCTGGGTCTATGAAAGCCATTCTGTTTTAGGGTGATGATGTGTRCTGTAGCAAATAATCATTTTTATAGTAGCTTTCATATCTATAATTATGTCTGGAAAATAATGTCAAGAAAAAGCTTCCAAAAATATCTGGACATGAACAGCAGGTGAAATGCAGATTAAAGTAGTAAAATACCTATTAAAATCCTAAATGGATTTTAATGCTGTATTAGAAATTAAAATCTAAAGGGACTCTGAATTGCCTGAATGTWACATCTGATTTTAAAGGGTAGGTTTATGGCTGGCTCAGATTTAAAAGGTGAAGTCTTAATAAATAAATCAACTTCCTTGTTCATAGCTGAAATCTTTGGAAAACTGTTTTTGCTGGTTTGTTACAGTTCTCATTCAGAATAATGAAAGTGCCTAATCAGGCACTTTGCTCACCTAAGCTGAGCTAAATATTTAATATGAGTAGCTTGCATATGTGTGCTATTGTAGTGCACAACAAAACCACAGATTCAGTAGGTCTCTTATGTTCCTTCCCCTGGTAGGGCTCAGCAAGGCTCTTAATGTCCTTTTATTTTCTTCTCTGGAAAGCTGCCTGCAAGTGGCTTGTAATGCCAAACGCTGAATTGTAAGCCTTTCAAATATGAATGTGGGTATTAGATAATTTTCAAGAATGAGTACCACAACAGTAATCCATATGCAGGGAGCATTTTATAGGTGGAAATTTGCAGTACACAGAAAATATTTTCAACTATTATTTTATTAYTCCTTTATATGGAGCTGAGAGAAATAGAATATAAAATGTAATAAATACTCAACATCCTCCAGGTTAAGATCCAGAATGGATTAAAGTTAAACACTAGAATAGTGTTCCTAATATTAGTATACTAATATTTGTGAAAGTTTTCAGTTATGAATAAAAATTATACCTTTAAGGAAATAGTGTAACTTTTTCAGATGCCTCTCCTAAGTGGAGTGGAAGTGATTGATTAATCTGACATTTAATCTTTGGCATGCTTCGGGGAGTTTCTGTCATATGTTCAGTAAAGTGGTGTTTCTTTAGTGAAGTCATATTTAAACKATGGTAAAATGCATATAAATGTATTGATACTTAATAAATGTGGCATAACTAAAGAGTGCTCACAGCTTATGATGATTTTTTTCCCTCTCCTCCCCTCTCTTTTTCTCTATTCTTCTTTAAATAAAAGACTGACTTTGGCTCAAATAGGCTTGGCCAGTTTTCTCTCCCATCACATTCCCCAGAAGGAAGCTAAATTAATTCTGTCCATAAGAAGATTAAAAGCTGATGGGGTGGGCAGATGTTTGATTTTCTCAGGGGTGAAGGAAGTAGCATGAGCTTCTCTGGCAAGTCTGAAGATAATGGTGGTGGGAGGGAATGTTTTGCTTCTAGTTAAATTGCAGAAAGGCGTTTATACCTTTCTGTAATACATTTCATGTGCTCTTTGACATTATCTTGCTGGAAGAATAAAGATGTATTCTGGGTTTATGTATTAGTAGTTAATTTACTCCAACACTGATTTGTAGTCAATCTGTAATGCTTCAGGATAAATTGAGGTGTTTCTGTGAGTTTTATTTGCTTTTTACTTCTTTGTTTTTCACTTTTAAATGTTTAMAACTCAGAATTGTCCTACATTATTTATATCTCAGTTAATTTTATGTAGTTTAGTTAGTTTTCAGTTCTTTTGCTTAATATTCTAGTGTTTTTCTTTTCTGTTGATAAAGCCCTGGCTGCAGTCTGGCTTACTCCTTATAACCAAGCTCCTGTAGGAGAAACTCATGGTGGACCCTGTGTGCTTTAGCAGAATGCACAGAATTTTCTTCTTGGAATGAACTGATTCTTAACCCCTGGAGTCTCATCTCTCTGKGGTGGCCTCCAGCCTGGTGCTGACCTGGGAGCTATAAAATAATTTAAAATGACAAGTTACTTCCTTTCTCATCTCTGGATCCTCCTGGATTCCAGGCTTGTTAAGGGATTTTGTGACAAATAAATAGGTTTCTTGAGGTGCCTTTGTGCTCACACAAAATAAAATTAGAAAAAAAATAGCTGTGTAAAGCTTTGGGGTGAAAAAAGCCCTCCCTGTGTCTGAAACATGACYGTGGTTCTTCCTGGTAGTGTCTCTGTCAGTCAGTGCCCTTCAGGGGCTKGAAGACCTTGTGCAAATTCCTCCCAGATTTCTGTTGTAACTCCTGAGCTCCYCAAAGCAGGATTTGTTTTATTGGGTTAAAATCTTAATTCATATTTCATTTGTCATGAAACACATCAGGACTTTGCAGGGTGGAGCTGTTGCCACCTGAGCATGGCTGGGAGTCATTTACAAGTTAAGAGGCTTCAATAATGGTCTGTGTTTTCCTGTTAAAGCAAGTACTTGATGGTTCTGCCATTCACAATCAACCTTTTCTCCTTAATACAATGGATGATGCAATCTAAAATGGCAATATACAAGTTTTCCTTAAGGCTATATCTAGATCAAGGCACTCAAGCAAATTAAAGCAAATTACCAAAGTGTTCAACATCAACATTCATAAGTTAGAATGCATTAAATTGCCATTGGCTGGTGATGTCTTTAGGAATAAAATTAATTTAGTGAGCTGTATGTAGTTTAATTTCCTTGCTTTACAGTGAGTGAAGGCCAATTTACTTCTGCATTGGAAAACTCACATGGGAATTCAGTGCATTTAAATTAATATGTTTTGACTTCTCACCTTTCCTTGAATCTTGATAAACCCTCAGATCTTTGTTCTCCCATGAAGTTTGGGAGCAGCTTCCCCAGGCTGTGATTGCTGCTCCTCTGCTTCCTTAGTGCTCTGTGTAGCCTACATGGGATTACAGATGTGATTGCAGCAGGACCACAAATAAAATTCACTTGCTGCTCTTCACTGCAGGCACTGATGGCTGGGTTACACCGAGCCATGGCAGTATTTATGAACTAAGCTGCAGAGCCTGCATGTTTTCCTCAAGGCACAGTTCAGGATCCTCTAGATCCCATGGACATCCAGCAGGAAATTCAAAACCTTCTAAGTTTTCCACAATGCACTTGTTCTGTGTGTATTTATAGAGAGAGTTAAAAATTGTAAAGGTATTTTTAACTTTGGGTTTTATTTTGGTTGGCAAGCATGAGGGTAATTTGTTTTGCTTTCAGTTTTATGTTTGGGGTGTTTAAGTTGAGAAAGGAATGGGAAATTAAATTGCTGTGGATGCTTAATAGGCTGTTTATTTTTGGGCATAGTCAGTGCTTTCACACTTTGCCTCAATTGTCATTACACAAGAAAAAACACTCATTTCCAGTACTTAAACTGATGAATTGAAGCCTACCACTTAAAATTTGTCCACTTATTTCCTTACATAAGCTCTTTAGGGCAGAATATTTTCTCTTTTAAGTGCTTGTCCTGCCTGCATATTTCCCCTGAAGTATGCGTTTGTGGATTTTGCATCTTTCATCTCCCTGGTTAATAGAAAGAGATGTGCTGTGCAATACTTATTCAAGTGTCACAACTTACAAAGTTTGTAATTACTGTCCATTATTCTAAAGGATTTCTACTACTGGGTTTTAAAAATATTTTCCATTTAATGCAGTTAGCAGCAGCAGAATAAATGTACTGATAATTTCTGCTCCCATTCTGCACATGTGGAGGATGGTACAGTCGTAGATTATAACGTCCCTATAGTKGAACCTGTGTATATTTTTCAGTAAAATATACTGGCCTTATATTTTTCAGTAAATGGGGAAACTTGAGTAATATTTCTGTGAGTCATTGGCTAAATTCTAMCAGCTCTTTAGGGAGTGAGTATTGGTAATGACAGGTCCTAATCAACATTTATTTATATTTAGGTGTTTTGACACAAGTAATTTTGATTTGATCTAATATCATCTGATGCCATTGTTGAGTAAAGAGTTGATGTGCAATATATGATCAGTTCTCTAAAGGACTAAGTATTATTAGTAAGCTTTGAAAATGTTSTATAGAAAATTCAGAAACTGTAGTTTGGTGTTTATTAGAAAGAGACAGGTTTGTGTAATCTCTGGGAGTCATTGGTTTTTAAGGAATTAGTGTTCATTTCTTTAGAAGGACTAGCTAGAAGTTTCTCTGAGAATGAAGGTGTAATGTGTTTTTGAGGTGTTGGGGTGAGGAGGGAGATTGTTATGGGGTTTGTATAGAAAATGCTTCATTTTTCATATTGCATCTTGTGAAGACTTGCTTCTAGTGAGTTACAGCATCTCTGATAACTTGAGAAAACCTCTAGCTGTGAAGAGGTAGTTGTAAAAGAGAAATAGGACAACAASAAAAGAAAGCTTTATTGACAGTTGGAAGTTTTTTTTTTTTGACTTCCCAAAATCCAGGGACAAACACTTTCTTGTCTGTATTGGCCACTAAAACAAATTAAATACTAAATGTTTTAGGTGGCTGTGGTGGGAGGCAGCCTTTTTTTTTCCTATGGCAACACATCTCATTGTCATCATTTTCACTTCAAGTAACTGACAAAGMCAGTGTGAAATATGTTCAGCAAATATGTAAAGCTATTTTTGCTCAAGTCTTAAAGTGTCACCAAAAAAAAACCCACAAAAAGGAAATTGTCCAGCACCTTGGGTTACACAACTGAACATGATGAAGAGGATGAGGTTCAGCMAGGCCCTTCAAGCAATGCAGAAGGTGCTGCACTGGGCTAGAGCAGTCCCAGGCTGGGAGAAGGACTGCATGGAAGGACTTGGKGGTTGTGGTGGATGAAAAACTGGACATGAGCCAACAGTGTGCACTCCCAGCCCAGAAGGTGAGCTGAATCCTGGGCTGTGTCACAAGCAGGGTGGCCAGAGGGGAAGGGAGGGGATTGTTCCTTTGTGAGACCCCGTGTGCAGTGCTCGTCCAGCCCTGCACAGGACAGCCATGCTGGGCCTCTCAGAGCAGGTCCTGAAGGTGCTCGTGGGGTGGAGCTGCTCTGCTCCAGGACAGACTGACAGCTGCAGAGGAGAAGGCTCTGGGGGCACCCCATTGCAGCCTTCCTCMAAGAGGGAGAGTGCCTTTTGACAAGGGCACACAGTGACAGGACAAGGGAGAACAGTTTAAATAAACTAAGATGGGCGATTCAGATTTCAATTAAATGTCAGGAAGAATTTCTTGCCTGTGAGGGTGGAACAGGTTGCCCAGAAAAGCTGTGGAAGAAGTACCCATCCTTTCAGAGTGTGAGCATTGTCCAACTGCACTTTGTGTTACATTTGAACTGGGTTATATCTGTGTGTGCTGAAATGGCTGCACTTGGAACTGGRGCAGAAGAACTTTGCTGTGTTCTAGCCAGGATATATCATCATGGAGTGCATGCTGTAATTCCATTATTGTGAGAAAAAAGMAACAACAACTTAAAGCTCCTGAGCATCTATTGTGTCATGAAAATGGTATGATTTATATGCTCCATGGGTAAATCAGGATGTGATGAATTCAAGGACTATGTTAGTGCTTCAGGTGCTTATACTRTAAGTCCAGGAGAATATTGTGATAAGAAATGGGGGAAAAAACCACTCTATTCCATGTAAAAGATTTACAATGGAAAAAAAAATTACAAGTTTCATAGATGTTTTTTCCTTACAGAATTGGAAGAGGTGAAACTTCAATACTTGACTGGTTGTCATAAGAAGTCTTACAGGCAAAACCCAAGTAGTGTTTCATAAAACTCTCAAATTAWGGAATGTGTGCAGAAGATGCTACTTAACAAAATTGTGCTCAGGGGTGTAAATTCTTTTTAATGAATAGGAGGATGGGTAGGGAAGAAATGTCATTGTGTAGTTTATTCTAGTTTTTCCATTCTGCTCTGCTRGCATGAAATTTGGACAATAAATCTTTCAAATTACTTAGCTTCTTCTAGTAGAACATATGGAAATGGTGGAAGGAGAAAAAAAAAATTAAAACGTTTGAGGGATCCAGGCAGTGCACTTGTTAATGACTAGGACAGCATTATATTTCATTCAGGCTTAGTGCCTCCAAACTATTGTCACTGGGCTGTCATTCCTTTATTAACATTAATGAAAGCTGGATATCTGAAGTTGTTTGCCGCATCCATTTCTCAATTGAATTTTGGTTAGAAAAAAAATCATACCTTTGATGGATGTAGCAAACAGATTTGGCTGCTTTTTTAAAAGGGGGTATTTCACAGCTGGGTAGTAGGAAGTAGTGACTACAGCTTTTAACTCTGAAAAAAATTTAATTTKTGTAGAGTAAAAGAATTGTGATTATCTATCATTCTTGCCTAATTTTTTTAACCATTTTGAGAATTCATGGAAAAGATTAGGTTTCCCAATTAATCTGGATCACTTTCAAAATAGCTAAATCATGTAAAATTTGATCAAATAATAAATGCAAACTGCCACATCAGGTTTTAAAAATCATTTCAGTTTTGGAAGACAGAATTTTCTCATGCCATAAATAGAGGTATTATTGCACATACTTTACTGTTGAAGATACATCTTTATAAGAATAAGGTGATTTCTGGGAGTTGGCTGGGTTTTGGTTGGTTTTTGCTTTTCCCCTTTGGTATATACCTCACTGTGGGTACAGCATCAGCTTTGTAATTTGCTKTTTGAGCAATAGAGGTGTCAGTTGTTCCCTCAGCTATGTATGAGTTATTTACCTTTATTTTAGAGTCTTGAGTAACATTAAGAGCACTTCTGAATTGTCTTATTTCTTTATATTTTTGGGATATAAAAATGTTATCCTTTTCTGCACTAAAACCCAGTCAATAAAATACAACATTTTAGATTAGTTCAAGATGATGCAATGGGAAATTGGTTCTCTTCATTCAGAAGGCTGGAAAATTGAGCTGAATTTTTATGGCAGCAAAAATCGATGTCTAGGTGGACTTTGAAAGAATGCCTATAAAAGGACTGGCATTTGCATTAAGTAGCAGCACTAAATTTTTGACTGAGTCACAGATGGTACTTTCCAGTGTTTCTTTTTTTGTTTTGTCATCTTGTATCAACCTGGATGTTAGGGCAAACCAGGTTTAAAATGTGACGTAAATTGATGCTGCTTCTGAAAGTGATGACAGTGACACAAATTCTGAATGAAACCTGCAAGATTKTAGGTTATTCTTAGTCTCAAAATAGTTCTTATGCAGGGTATGTTAAATATTTAGCAAAGGCAGTGAGGAAGGTTTTAGTTTCCTTCGTGTCTTGTCTGGTATTTTATTAACAAAGGATTTCTTGTGGCAGTTGGTTTTTCTCATTAGAAACTTTGAGCCTGATTGAGATGTGGGAGCACTTGGCCTTTCCAGAAGAAAAGATGTGGTGAGGTTGTGGTTTTTCAAGAGTGTGAAGGGATTTGGTGGTTTTAGGATGGCATGGATGGTTTTAATTTTTAATTAGTATAAAACTTTAAGAAGTGTTAACAGGAAAAGAACTGGGAATCCTTTACCTTCTGAGGACTTTTTTTTGTGTTGAAAAGATTTCTCTCTTAGATCTTTGCAAGCATGACTTTTTCTTCTGAAATCTGAATTTTTGTAATTTTGGGAAATTTTTAAAGATTTCACACTGTTTCCAGTATGTTAATCATTTTTAGTTGAATACATTGCTAGACATTATCAAAGCTGGTATCCTTAAAATGTTAGGATGACAAACATGTTTCACACACTTCACTTTTTAATGAGGTAAAGAAAAAGAGACTTCTCCATTATGCCCACACTGAGCATCTGGGGGATCAGAGTGAGTGGTTCACAGAATATTCCTATTRAACAGTTGAAATGCCACTTATTATTAGCTCAAGCTAAATGGGCTAATAGGAGGTGGAGGCGTTGCTGTGATGCCCTTGTCCTCAGAGCACGCTGTGGATTCCTCARTGCCCTTTGGCCTCACTGAGGCAGAACAGCTTGCAGTGTTTTGTTATTTAAAAAAAGTGTGTAGTGGTTACAAACTGATAACGATTGTATAAAAACACCAGTTTTTTCCTCCTCCTCTTTTCTTGAGCAAAGGACATCTTGAAGGTCAGCAACAATTCACTCCACCCTTCAGAAAGTGGGTTTTTCCCTCCAACCTTCCCAGGCTAATGAAAGCCCTTTGAGAAAAATCCCATCAAAGATTTTAGCAGCCTTGACTTCTCCACCCTGGACACTGCTCAACTCAAACATTCACATGGAAACCTTTGAGAGTACATAAAGCTTTAAGCCACGAGTATTCCCTGAGCTGGGGGGACTTTTTTTTTTGAGTGGTAATTCAAGGTTACTGTCTTGGTTAGAACATTTTGACCAAAAGCACAGTCTTGAGAAAAGTGAATGGAAGGGTTCACACCCTGTGGTTATAGAGCAGTTAGCTCATGAACCAAAATGCATCATTACTATCATTCAGTCAGTGTTATCAGGAAAACTGTCAGATTTAAATGCTTAAGAGAGCTCTTGTAACTGTTGCCATGGCAATATTAGAAGAGCAACGTGGTAATGTTCATCCACATCCCATATTCAGTTAAATTCCTTTGCAGTCTTTTAACTGTGAAAGGAAGGTACCATATTGTAGCAGGCTCTGTTTCTTTTGAGCTGGAACAAATGAAGGCTGAATTTAACTCTTTGTGTGAAGATGAAATACAAATCCTAGGCACAAGTGATCTCATTTGCTTTGCTCTTGGTTTGYTTGTGTACTATGTGTAAAGTACTCTCTGTGGAGTTACTGATCTGCTGTTCATGCCATGGTGTCATGACTTGGAATTTGGTTTGGGCTTTAAAAAACAGGTGCACTGCAGTCACAAATGAAACATTTTGTTAGAAGAATGGGTTTGTTAGAAGAAGAATGCATTTGTTAGAAGAATGGATTTACCTCATATGTAAATCATCTCTAAGTGCAGAAGTGTGAACACTTATGACTAGGATTCCAGATCCCGCTTTCTCATTTGGCCTCACTTTTGTAATGCTTTTCCCTGCCACTGAGCCTGCCCTGTGTTTCCAACCTGTGTGGTGTTGATCAGCTGTGCATTTTTAGTTTCACTCTTGTGTTTTCTGACATTCAAGCTCCTTTTTCCCTGATTTGCAGTAAAAAGTTTTTTTCCAGAGCCCTCCCCCAGCCTCCTGCCCTGGAAAGCCTTTGCCTTCACTCTTGGTACAAAGCAGAGCCCACGTCCTGTCCTTGCTGACCTACATTTGCACAGTGCAGCATTTCAGAGCTGGTCATGCAGCTCCCCTGCCTCCCTCCTTCCCTGGGGCTGCTCATGGAGTGGCTGGGGAGGGCAGGCAGGGCTGGGTGGGCTGAAGATGAGATCTGCAGGAAGAACAGCCAGTGCTATGTCCAGTACATGTGCTCAGCCAAGGGGTGATACGGTGCCCTGAGTCACATCCTGCTTTGGAAGGACAATGTGAAATGAAAAGGACAATAATGCTCTTCACTGAGAGGTGCAGTTCTCACAGTTTCACAGAGTGATTGTCCAATATTTGCTTATTTGTGCTATTTGACAGCAAAAGAAGGATTGAGAAATAGCATCTGAAATGGGGAAAATATGGCAACAACAAGTGCTGTTTTTGCAAATCAGTTACAAGCCTGTTCTTTCCAAAAGCACAAATGGAAGAAGTAGTGGCTCCTATATTAGCATCTTCCCTCTCCCTTTCATTTCCTCCTAGGAGAAGTTTCCATGCATTGCAATGAGCATTCCTTCAAGGGAAAAGGTTTTCTTGCCCTGTGGGATTATGTAGGTATTTTAGATTGATGTGTGATTAGGGACTGTGTTAACATAGCAGGAAAATMAGTGGGAAGAGGGAGGCAGTCTAAAGTAATGGCCTTTAGGTGCTTCCCTCTCCTCCAGTGCCTGATTTAGCCTGGGCTTGGAGACAGTTAATGCATGTCTTAACATGTTGATATATTCTGAAAATATTTTGTAAATGAGGACTGACACGTTTAATATTACTGCACTGCAAAGAAAAGCAGATTCTAAATTGCTATTCTAGTAAGGTTAACCTGAAAAGCAGTCTGTCTCATCTCTTCTAGATCACTGCCATCCCATAATTTAAGTTTATAAATTTAAGTGAAGATCTTAGTGGGCACTGAATTTTCTCTCAGAAAAACCACTGATGCTTGGAAGTACCTTGACATGTAATTTTTAAAATTTAGAACAACTGCAGACTTTACCCATGAAAGATCTCTCAGTGACTGGGGAGGGGATCAGTTCTACTACACCAAAAGCTGTAGTTGCACATTTTGCCTTCTTAATTCTGTTGGTGTGGGATGTGCAAATATCTCATACCATTGATTTAATTGGAGATGTGAAAGGAACAGTTCTGTTGTTCAATAACAACGTTTTTTTGGTGGGACTTCATTTTGGTCTTATAGTATCAATGTGTAAATCTTCATTAAGCTGRAAGTTAAATAAATATGGGAAAATGATGGAATTCCAATTTCTCGTTCTTGTTACCAGGCCCGCTGTTCTAAGATTTTTCTTTGCCATAATAATGGTGCTGAGGATGTCACGATTTTTTTCTCCCATGATAACTTTTGAGCCATTATGACTTTTTATGTTTGTTTTCAACCTGAAGCAGACATACAGAGAAGTAAAAACATTTAAAGCAAGTATTATACAAACTCTTGTACTTCTGTATTCAATGAATAATTATATCCTTTTTTTTTACTGCATTGCAGACATGTTAGAGTTTTTAGCTACAAGTTTGTATGGTGTTGCTAATGAAAGATGCTTTTTTTTCTTGCTGTATGGGGAAAGGAAGTGAGAGAACTTGTCCAAGCTTTTAATGATATAATTAATTATTGCACTATTTTTAACATGAGCTGTTTTTATATTCTAGTAGAGTGAGCAAATAGCTTAAACACAAGCTAGAAAACAGTAAAACATTCAGAGGAAAGAATGTAGAGCATTCATTCTGTAATTGCATATTTC
Organism: Cardinalis cardinalis; assembly: GCA_014549065.1. Lineage (NCBI taxonomy): Eukaryota > Metazoa > Chordata > Aves > Passeriformes > Cardinalidae > Cardinalis > Cardinalis cardinalis. Next base: position 232,025 of record JACDOX010000071.1, read on the forward strand.
ATCATACAAAATGATTCCCTTTTGTTTCTGAAAGCTCTGCAACAAACTGTGTAAGAAAACAGTACTTGGATGCAAATGTTTTTCGTAGCCTTTGACCATCTTGATAAGGATTCAAGTATGTTTATAGAGTGGTTTCAGCTTACACCCAAACATTAATACAAATTTAAAAAATCATGTTGGACCCTTAAAAGGGCATTAAGAATGGCTTTTTATTTAGCTTTCTGCTGCTCCTCACTAGTCCTGTGAGGAGCAGGAGGCTTGGTGTGCTGTACTCATGGGCATTGTGCCGTGGTTCTGCCAAGCTTGGGCAGATCAACATCRTGTAGGGGCTCCAAAGCCCAGCACCCAAGAGGTGGTTTGGCTGCCAAACTTGATGATTCCRGTGCCAAACTATTTAAGGTTTAGTATTAGCCTCTTGGACTACAGTCAGGAGCCAGAAGAGCATTTAGGACTAGCCAGAGTTGGTAAAATCAAATGCATCACAGTGGAGCTGGAAAGTGCCAAGGGCTGGGAGCAGGCTGAAGTCCTCTCTAGGAGGCTGGAGTGTGTCCTTGGCCACTTAATGGCACTGGACATGTTCCAGAGCTCAGTCCCCTGCAGCAGCTGGATTCCCACACTCACTCTGGGGTCTGGAGCTAGCACTGCAGGGTAGRGCCTGCTCCAGTGCCCTTCAGCTGGGAGCGAGCAGCACATGGAGTGGGGAGACCTGCACAGGGGGTTGAGAGCACACTCCCAAACATCTGTCCAGGGCAGCTCTCTCACATGAATGCCAACAGGCATCATGTAAACCCAGTGTATGAACTTTCAGTTTAGTCAGAGAAATCTCTGCAGAAGAGAGTTATTACTTGTACAGGTGTTTGTTTTCCCCAAAACCAGACATTTATATTACTTGAGATGTCGTGGAAATGCAGAAATTTACAATTAGCACACCCCAAATACAACAGAGGAGAAAATTTAGTGGAAGATCACCAAAAAAATGGTGTTGAGCAAATTCCCATCTCCACCTTCCAGAGGATCTGCTGGAGTTGCTTCAGAGGTGCATCCAGTGCCTTGCAGTCTGTTCACAYGTGAGAGTTGCTGCAGACAGACAGCCCAAGAGCTGCTGAGAATGGTCAGTAATACGATTTGTCTTCTAATTACAGAGGAGAAAAGCCTGCTGTGATCTCGGTACTGTGCATGAAAACCAGGCTTCAAGGACTAGGGAACACTAGAAAAACCTAGTAATGCTAAAGTTAGAAATTTCTTACTTCCTGAGGAGCTTTCCCAGAAAAAGTAAAATCTTAAGACCATAAATATAATCAATTTTATTAAATAATAAAAGTACATCAAATATTTGTGTTTTCTCCAATTARTAAGTCCCAGTCAAACAGAAAACTAATTGCAGTTTGATCATTTGCTGATGATCAGAGGTGGGTATTGCTTACCCTGGCACTGTGACAAGCAGTAATAACCTGAATTTGATACAACTCTGCTGTAACAGTTGGAAAATAAGCTTTAAAAGTTCTGTTTGTTAGAAAACTGCAAACCTGTAAATAGATTTAACCCACTTSTCACAAATTATTTTCAGTGGTACGTGTTGTGACTTTAAATTGCTTAGGCTTTGTTCCTGCCCATCTTGCTGGCTGGAACTCTCAATCTTATTGTGACCTAGTTTTCCCCACCTCTAAACTCAGGTGTGGGGCTTCATTTTCTCCAGCAGATGTGCTTTCACTTGGCTGACTCTTGCTTTTTGTCAGACAGGAAAGAGAAAAACAATATGTTTGATTAATTTTCTCCCGCTTTGCAAAAAATGAAATTTTGTCAAGAAYGGTGCAAGACTGGAACTTATGTTTTACATTTCTCATCAGCCTCTGAGTTACCTTGAAGTTATGTAGGGAAATTAATAGCAAATCCAATGAATTTGCATGAAGGTTCCAAGTGGAATGAATGTTACTTGGCACCAGATCTTAGGAGCTGGCCCTGTGACTTCTAGAGAATGAAGTAACTTTCAGTCAGCTCTTGGTGGACTGAAAGTTGCATTCAGAACACCACTTGCATTTCKGAAGGCAATGTACAAAGCAACTTTGCAACTTTAATTTCATTTATCTCTCCTTCCAAGCCGAGTAAGAAAACTGGACCTACTTCAAGGGAGTACATTCTTAGTGCTTTAGAACTTATTGGTAGTGTCTTACTAAATTGTGACATTGCTAAATGTGTGGTACATTAAAGTAGTGTATAATAATTGTCATGTGGCATTTGAAGGTAAAACTGATCTGCCCTTTGTGCAATTCCTTAGTTTTTAATTCTTCATTTTATAGCAGTTCTGGATAATAAGAAATTACATGGAAGAGAACTAGAGCTATGAATGCACTCCTTAAAATAGAAGTTTTAGTGTGGAAAATATGCTCAATTATATTTTACTGGCACATGAATCAGCAATTGTACCACCAAAGTGTGCATGCTTATTATTGCATGTTAACACAGAAATTCTTATATACCATCTTGTCTTTTTTTTTAATTAATCTCGAATTTGCTGGGAAAACCTTTTGGTTATAATTTCATCATATTCAAGAGCTATATTTTTTTTWAAACTTAAAAAAATAATTTCCCTCCTGCCCTGTGTGCTGGGCTCAGAGCTGGGCTGCTGGGTGTCCCTGTTTCTGTACACGTGCTGCAGGCCCTCAGTGCAGCCTGCGGTGGCGGAACCTGCCGGCCTTGTCCTTGGCCGCGTTGGCGCAGGCGTTGTGCTTGTTCTGCTGCAGGTGGTTCCAGTATTTGATCAGTTCACYGGGTTGGAACTGATGGGAGGTAATTAGGTGGCTGTATTTACAGCTGGAGTAAGAAACTCGCCAGTGATTGAAGACAAACTCATTGGGTGGGGGCATGGGGTCAATCCGCAGCTTGGCGAGGCAGATCCCCACGTACACGTCCTCTAAGTGTAAACGTCTGATGCTTAAGGAGACCTTAAAGATTTTTTCTGCTAAGTCTCCAGAAAAAACATAACCAGTTCCAGAGCAGAATACAGGGTAACGTTCACTTGGATACAAATCRGGTGGCATATACCACTTGCTATCCTTGTTCCTGTTAGGTGCATAACCTCTCATTAAATAACCTGTAAAATACTTGTGCCTCGGAGGAAGTTCTGGTTTCAGAAGCTTGTGTATTAAATACTCAGTATTGACAAACATATCACTATCAGTTTTCATAACATACGGAACATGTGGACAGTAGGTTGCAACCCAGTTCATTCCCATCAGAGTTTTTATAGTTAAATTATAGTAGGTGTCGAAGTATTCTTGTTGAATGATGTCATGGTACTGTCTGCTTTCCTCAAGGATGGTTCTCTGGAGGTATCCATCTACCTTAGTACTTAAGCCCAACAAAAAAATCCGCACAATTTGGATGCCAGGTGTCAGACTCTCGTTGCCCCAGGTCTGTCGAATTGCTTGTCTGGCCTCCACCTGGCCTGGCTCTGCAGCTATGAGCAGTATTAGAAAAGGGGTTTTYTCCTGGCACTTGTCAGGCTCGTTGATGACGTATCTGAAATGATAGGAAGTTGGATGCCCAGTGCCTTTCTCGTTGTAAATACTCCCGTTGGCACTGAGGGTGTTTTCCAAACCGGTGACTCCCTGTGGGGACAGATCCGTGTTGTTGGGGTTGGTGACTGTCTGAGGCCGGAGTGTCTGAGGCACAGCATCTCTCCACACGTTCCTTAGAGAGCTGTGGTTGGTCTCGCTTTTTGTAGATCTAAATCCTCGGATGGTGTAAGACATGGGGTTTTCTCTGAATCCAGCCTTGCCTGGCAGCCAGTCGTGGTGGTTAAAGAACAGAAATACGGCAAAAAGAAACACCAGAGAGACCAGGCCGATGAGATGGGTGCGAAACAGAGACCTTTTGGTATTCCAGGTCATCTTTGCCARGCAGCAGTGTCGTCTTCTCCACTGAAGCATGTTGTAAGGATCCAGTGATGGGATATGAGACAATGCTCAAGGAAAAGGCTTTTCCAATTGGTTTAGAATCCACTGCTATTCTTTGGTATTCATTTTCCTTTGAGTTGAGCAATTGTCTGCAAATGGCTCACTCTGTAAAGAATAAAAAAAAAAATCAGAAGTCTTTCATTTTACACACTTGTAATAGAAACAGTTACAAATAGAAACTAGATATAAACATAAAATTGAGTTAAATTTACTTTTTCAAAGAACAACTCACGTCAATAGAAATAAGATTTGACTGAGGCTAAAAGCCAACCTTGTTTTATGATTTAATTTGATTTGTTAGCTTTTAAAAATGCTTTTTTGCCTGGTAAAAGTTTCAACAAACATCCTGGATACCAAAGATAAAGAGGCAAAAAAAAAAAAAATGGATCATGTTAGCAGGAAAAAGTGTGAAGTAGATGTAAATAGCCTCATATCCATGGCTGTGAAATCCTTGTAGAGTGTTTGAGAAGGACTGAATGAGAAAGCCTTGCTGGCAGATGGAAGGTTTAATGGCATTAATTAAAATTGATTTGACATGCAGAGGCTAGGATGGCTGACAGTTTCCCAGCCCTTTTTGCAGACAGCCATGCCTGGTGGTGGGACAGACGGCGATGGCGGAGCTGTGTTAGTCACAGGACACTGCCTGGCGCGTCTCCACCAGCCCCACTGTGCAAGGAAGGGCACTGAGAAGATGCACCTGTCAAAATTCATTTTCAGGGTCCAGTAAGCTCACTGAACAGCCCTCAGATGCTGGTGTAGGATAACATTCCTGGTCACTTCTCAGGCACCTTTCACCTTCTACTCTGCTTTGGAGGAAAACMTTGAATGGAGCACTGGGCTGTGGTGCCAGCCTCAGAGGCAGCTGAATTAAAATTAAGCTCTTGATGTTTAGTAGACAGAGATCTTGGGTAGTGATCATGTTAACAGGAAGTAAAATTGCTTAGGACTAAGTTCCTGGCCAACTCTCTGATGATCATGATATTGGGTTGGGTTTTTTCCCCYTCTATAAAAGTATATGTAAGTACTGCAAATAGCAGTTGGAAATTTCAAGTATTCTGACCAGCAGCTGTAGCTGTAGGAAAAAGTGCCAAAGTAGTCTGTGCTTCATTTTCTCTTAAATTTTTGTTCATATTCAGCAGCAGAGTCAATATGGCAGCTTCATGATGCTGCATATTAAAAGCTGATCACATCATCTCGTAAATGAACTTTCACTGTACAATAGCAATTCGTTTGTGATTTTCAATTTGCTCTAATTTATTCCTGGGCCCTAGGGTCTTGTATAGGAAAAAAGGATGACAGTTGAACAAGAGTCCAAAGAAAAYGCTGTTCCTAATAGAAATATGCGATTTATTAATTGCTTCGCTATCTTCTTAAACCAATATTTGGATTAATTTGTGCATTTAAAAASCAAGTGATATGTTACATGGGAAATTACAGGGTTTAACGCTGGAAGGGAGTAATTTAAGATGAGATGTCAATCGAATAATAGGATATTAAGCTGTATGTGTGTGATGCGACATTGAGTCTGCCCTGTTCACCAAAGGGAATATTTGTGTTTCGGAAGGGTGGGGAGAGGGTACACCTGATGTTTATTTTACTCGCTGCCGGGRTCTTTACCGTCACCCTCCGGACGAGCGGGAGCTGCCTCACGGCCCGCCGCCGGCCCCTGACCCCGCCAGGGGGCGACGCTGCGCGCCCAGCGTGACGCGGGGAGGCGCGCSGGGAGCCTGCGGGAGCGGCCCAAGGCCCGGGGCGCTCCGGATGCTTCCGTGCGTTTGCTTTTAAAATCTGCTTCTTTAATTTAGTTATTCGGGGCTGGTGCCACTTCCCGGAGACTCAGGTGTGTCTGTAAAAATCATAAACCYTTGTGTCTAAACTAGTTGAGGAATTAACCTGACGCTCCATGCTTGTGCTGCTTTACCTCGAGTATTGTCTTTATGTAAAAGAAAATAAGCCCCAAACGTGTGGGACTCGTGTTTGTGTGACCATTTGCACCTGCTTTTCCCTGCTGGAACGACAGAAGCTTCYCCTCAGAACTCGTAATTGTTAGTTTGTCTGCAGTGTGCAGTGAGTTGTAGATGAACGCTCAGCTATTGGGGAATGTCTGTGTAAAAGCAAACAGAAATGTCACATCAAAGCGTAGCCCAGATCTCAGGGCAGTTCATTGTTTGATTGGAGGGCAGCAGTGGGAATGTTTGGTTAATTATTGTTCCATTGCATGCATTCACAGTTTAGGAAGAAAATCAAACCCAGATTTCACCAATGTGGAGCAGCAGCTAGAACTCAGATTAATTTTGTYACACTGAATTGTTCCACTTATAAAACTACAGTCATTAGATGGGAATACTTCAGCAAAAAGTGCACTGCACTACTAATCTTTGTTTAATCTAACTGAGGCAGTGTTTTGATGAGCACCTACTTGGATAAGGCAACAGGCAAAAGTGAGARTCCTGAGTTACATAAATATTTGTGTAAACTGACAGGGGTTTGCAGGTGCTGTGTTTCCCTGATGCACTGATGTCCCAGCACAGGCACTTGCAACGGCCGAAGCCTTTCTTTATTAGGTTGAATGCTTACATAATGCATATGAAAATAAGTTTTACAGTGAGGGACAGAACTAGAATCAGAAAATGTTTTAAGAGAGTCATATTTCCTTGATTTTTTTAATGTAGTTTTTGATTTATCAAGGTAGGAGTGTCTTAGAAAATCTGTCTCTGTTTGCCCTTTAAAAAGGCATTTCATGAATAGGGGAAGCACCCACATCTGTATTTCAGCTTTATAGAGCTATTGACTGGAAAAACCCAAATAACGTGGGCTCATTTTCTTTGCAGTTGTGTGTAAAACATTTCAAAATATGCAGTGGGGTGTTAAGCATTGAAAATACGGCAACAACAATGGCACCTTKGAAAAAAATGCTACATGCTAGGATGTATTATTTAAAAATAATGTATAAAACTGTCAAGAGATATTAAACCCACCATCTAGTTCTATAATAAAARTATTATTTTCTCTCATTTAATTAGGGTTAGAGCATTACTTTTTTGCCCAAATACTTAAAATTCCATTTGACAGAATGGTTATGAGTAGGCACCAACTACTGACAATAGATAAGGAAAGCTAAGTACAGCAGAGGGTCTCTAGAACRCTCACCTTGTCCTCGGGGAGTGTGTTGTTGCATGTAACTGCATTTTGGAGATGTTATTTGTGATAATGCTGCTTCATTTTTGGCACCTGGCAGTGCAGTCACTGATGCATTATCAAATGCCAAATACATAAACTGTGAATGCCTCTTGAATTTTTATTTGTGGTCTGTGCTCTGCTGGTGTTTTGGTTCCTGGTACTTGCAGTTCTGCTCTATAATTACAGCTTTGAAAAATGAAGCATTCGACTTCCTATTCACACGTCTTGGATTTTCATATTTTGATTAGCTGTGTGGGCAAACTCTTAAATTAGAGGGAAGAGTTCAAAAGGCAGCCAGAGTCTGTATTCTGATGAACAGCAGTTGCATATTGGGCCTCATTTAATGTGCCTGGCTTCCCTTATGAGCTCCATTAATCTTCTGCACAAAACAGTATTTGGGATAAGGTTTGATGTGCAGCTCTTTAAATGCCTGATACCAATGTCTTAGATTAGCCAGGTGTACTTCTCCTGGAGTGTTGCCTAAAGATACATTTTTTGTTGTTGTTTTAAAAGTTTTCTCAAGTGACTTCATATTCTAAATGTCTTATAACTGATTTGAAACCCGTGTCTGATGTATGCTGCATCCCTTGCTTTGTGAACTCCTTCCAGCTGCAGTTGTTTTGTTTCATGTTGGCATTGCCTTGGGCAAAGAAAGCACATTTATATTGACATGTAATGATTTATTATAGTTTATTGGAAGATTCTGCAGATAAGCACTTTCTTTATGTGGCGTATTGAATTGCTATAGATTTAGGTCTTAAATTTGTATTGCAAATATTCTCCTTTTCTTTTGTCACTAGTGACAAAGTATTTAAATTTCAACAAAAAATAGGAATGAATGGCAATTAGATGGAATGTCATTTTACAATCCAAGTTAAACAGTCAGTGTTTTCCTATTAAACAGAAATTGCAGTGATGGCAGGAGATAAGTTACGTGCTTACCATTTTGAGTGTGTAGTGTTTGAAGGTTTCCTTTTGGGATGTCAGGGAGCCTGATGTTACTTGTAAATCGTGGTGCCTGATTGCACTGCTGATGGTTTAAATCATGCCCCGTCTTGCACGCTCCCAGTTTCTGCTTGGCTGGTAGTGCCCTTGTGACATTTTGCTTGTGTTTGGGGGTAGAAAMGCAAGTGTAAAAAGGGCTGAGGGGACTTCTAAGATAATGTCTTTTGACTGTGTGGTCTGTTTTGATGGTTCAGTGCTCTCGGTATGTCACGTTATGGCCATTTTATCATGCTTTAAGATTACTTCAGATTAGGATTAATTCTGACCTAGTTCGAGAGGATTTCTAACTGGTTTTTCGGTATTGGAGGGGTTTGAGTTTTTAATTTCTCAGTTAAAAGCAATCATTACGGGAATTCCATTATCCCTTTAATCCTTCCTCTCCAGCCACAGCAGCCTTGGCAGACTGTGAGCACCGCATTTAGTCAGTGGAAGGGAGTGACATTGTGCTGGGCGAGAGCAAAACCTGCTAGAATTCTTTCTCCCTGCTCTGAGACCCTGTTATCTCAGGGCTCTGCAAATTAGGAGCGATCATTATCTGGAATGGTCGAAAAGGTAACAGACAAGCGAATGAATATCACACACAAGGGTTTGACATACCTTCCTTGGTCAGGCCATTTATGGTGCAGGATTATACCCACAGAAAATAGTTTGGGCACGCCATCACTTCAGCAGAAAAGATGCTCTCGACCATGCGCACATCCCCCAGCAGCAGCAGCCCTGCTTCCTGCGCCCGCCGCGCTCGGGATCGGCTCTGTCCATCTGTCTGTCCGGGGCCGTGTTACCTTCCTGGCTGGCCGGCGGCGTCCTTGGCTCGGGGCTCTCTGTTCATGCTGCAGACAAAGGACGGGAGCCGAGGCTGCTCTCACAGCTGCTGCCTCGCGGCTCGGACAATGCAGGGCTGYGCTCTGCTCTCCCCAGGATCCATATTCCTGCTGGAAGTGTTCGCGGGGAGTGCCTCAGTTGGCTTCAGTAATAGGATCTCCCTCTGCTCCTTCCTTCATTGTTGCTAGGCAGTAATAGAAATGGTTTGGAGTTGTTTTAACCCAGAATTGTGGTGTATAAAATCCATTCCGTAGTTCTTGAGCTGCTGCACAGGCAGGCAGCAGTTTAAATGTGGGCTTTGACAGATGCTGTCTTCTGACAGAGCAGAATTTAACGTCACTGCTTGGCTGAATCCCACGTGATTGTTTGCATTCATTTTGACTAAATCCGAAGGCAGACAGGAAGCTTTGCAGGCTCTTGCTCTTATTTGATAAATGATACATACTCAGTTCATGCACAGTGATAGGTGAATAGTATAAAAATTGTATGATCAKTAAGTGAAAAATTGAGGGTTTTTACAGATTGTTTTCACTTTTCCTTGACGCTGCAACTTAGATTCTCTAGGAGATTTTTAATGCTAGATGTTTTAGTCCCATATTCCAAAAGCTGTTCTGCAGTGCAAGGGAATTATAAGCATTTAAATGCTGAAGCTTGATTTAACCCATTTGTCTCTCTGGGAGTGCAAATGGTCTGTGCCTTCATGCCAAAGAAAAGATAGAAGTGCCTTTCTTTGCTCATGTTTCCTTTACACATTCTTACTCTTTAAAAGCTGCTTTTTGTTATCTGAGGTTATTCCGTTGGGCTGATCAACACTGATTTATAAGCACATGCTGTTAAGCTGCCTCTCTGCTGTTAATAGCTTTCTGCTATGGTCTGGCATTGCGAAGTCAGGGGCACTTCATTTCAATTATTGATGAACCTAAAATGTCTTTTGTCTGTTACAGACATACCTATGTCATAAAATTTGTCTTTTTGGTCCTAAGAAAACCTGTGTTCCTTTCATTTCTCTCTTTTCAATGACTGACCCTTCTGTGCTGAAGGATCTTACTATATTTACTATATAAATAAAATACCATAATACCTGAGAAAATAGAGACCTAGCAGCATACTTACCCAGGTATTTATTAGTCACTGTCTTTGCCCACTCTGTTTTGAAAAGCTAATGACTGGCTCTTCAGACCTTTTTTTGACAAGGATAAAGAAACTGTGACTTATCTGGTGTGTCTGATTTGTAGTGTTGGGAGCGGGCATGTCCCTTACTGGRAAATAAGGCTTCCCCAGGCAGTCAGTGTATTTTATCATTCTAGATGCATAATATGATAGTTTACTAGAAACATAATCAGATTTAGATCCTCCTAACTAAATCATCTATGTACACTAACTTTCTCTATTAATTTAGTCTTGTTTGTAATGCATGAGTTTCCTAACCTCATAACGATTTCCACAAATCCTTTGATCCTATCTGAGGACATTTTAGGATCATGAGCATATTTCCTAAATAGTAATTATAAATATTAAGTGTATATTATATTATAATATTATATAAATATTATAATATTATATAAATATTAAGTGTATATTATATTATAATATTAAGTAAAGACTTTCTATCTTCTCCAGTCTAAACAAATCAGTGTTTAAAAAATGGAGGGGAGGGGTCAGTGTGGGGGTAAAGCATGAGAAGAGGGCCTGTGTCCAGCACCACTTACTRATGTGGGACCTTGATGAATAATTGAGAATCAGTGCATTGAGATGTTCCATATGTGTGTGCCCAGATGACTCCATTTCCCACSTAGACACACAGAGCTTTCTTATGCCTGCCCTGTGTGATATCCAGAATTTGGTGTAGTCTGTTGCTGGAGCACACAAACATGTGAGAGCATGGCCAGAAGTCCTCCCAGTTTGCTGCACTCTGGGCTAYGGGTAGGAAACCAGGTGGGTTATTCATGTGGTCAATGCACCCAGGCAGAAGGAAGGGATGCTTTTGTCAAACACAAACACGTAAATGTGCCTCTGAGTTTGCAATTTTCAGACAAGACTCATTTCCCTTGTATTTGGGAAACAAGTTCAGATCTCAACAGAATRGTTATTAAAATCTGTGCTGTTTCAATTTAATTTATTTGCTACTGCTTCACTGTACCTGGTTCCTAAAGCTTGGAACCTATTGGAAGGGGGAGAGAGCTGTTTTTATTTTTCTATAAATGCTCATTAGTAAATATTAAAGGTACAAAAATCCCAAGGGCTSTTTTTCTAAAGAGAATCCTTTTTAAAGTAAATTTAGAAGGGAACAGACATCAGCTCTGGCTTTTAATTAAATGGCCATATCCCTTGTGTGTAGCCTGTAAAGTTCAGGCAGAGCTGTTGTCTGTTGGTATGTGTAAAAATTGTCATCTTGCCTTGTGAACAAGTTGAGTATTGAATTCTTAAATATTAATGACCAATTTCTTTTGTTCATTCTCTGGTTTTTTTTCAAATAAAGTATGAGCAGTTCTTTGCTCATCTTATAGAGAACTAAGAAAAAACTTTGGTTTYTGTACTGCTTTCCATCTGGGAGTGACTGATTCAACTTTGGAGTCAAAGTTTTGGGAACAATTTCCTTTTCTTTTATAGCACTTTGTTATTTGCTACTTTCCTAGGATACCGTGCATTTCTGGGTATTTCAGGAAGGCCGGTCTTGCTTTGGACTGGGAATAGGAGCTGCAGATTTTGCTCATCTTGCTGGGCTAGAGGTTGGAATGAGCTTTATTTCAGCCCAGTCTCAGCACGAAGGGTCAGTTGACTGCTTGTTCTCCATGCAGGGAGTAGTGTGTTCTGTAATGTTACTATGGTTACGTCCCAAATTAGAAGCTGCACTGTTAGTGCTTGAAAGGCTGCCACCTATTAAGGCTCCAAGGAGTAAGTGAAGATGTAGAGCCTGTGTGAGGAGCAGGCAGAGTTACTGTGACCACGAACTGAAGTGCTCAGCGAGTCCTGCACACAGCCCAGGAAGGGGAGAGGAGGGGGCTGCTCCCAATTCCCTGTGCACCTGACCACTTGGAACTRAGCAAAATGTACCAATGCAAAACAAACTTGTGGTGGTTTGGAATGTTCTCTTCAAAAAACTTTTCAAACTCTGTATGTTTCATTTTTAGAGGGTGTTAGCACAGCTTTGTCTAACTGGTTTTATGATAAAGCCATTCAGTAAAGTTCTGTCTTGACAACATTAGCAGAAATTCCTCAAACTAGTTTGGATTAATTGCAGTAGTCAGGCATGTATTGCTTGGCAACTTCTGCCCCTTGAGAGTTGAAATACTTRGGCCATGGGTGACTTATCACTGTTCCCACATGGATTGTGTATTTTGGATACTCCATGAATACTTGGCAAAGTTCATTTTATCATAGTWAAATGGAGTATTATATCAACTGTAATGTGTTAAAAACCTTACAAGGGACAGTTCAGAATGATTARTGGCAACATTTTCAAGGTTGGTTATTCTTGTTTTTAAGCTTTATTTTTACCTTCTGGAAATGTGTTAATACAGAGTGTCATAAACACTTAGTTTTAATTTTCCATGTTGAAAGTTATTATGTATATGGCCAGTGGCTATTCTGCTCTTTTCTTCAAAAATAATACTTCTCCAGTAAGTTCATCTAAAGTGGAGACAGGGTTGGCAAATACTTGGAATTTGCTTGGCTAATTTGGGATCTCAACATATTTCTTAGCTATCCCAGACATATTTGTAAGTGAAGGAAAAATAGCAATCTAGAAATGACCACAAGTGTCAGTATTGCCTGCCTTATTTTGCTTAGTAGATTTTCACCATTGCTTAGCTGGTAGTGARACCAGCTTTTACATTTGGTGTGTTTTTTATAAATGGTCAAGATTTTGCTCTCTGTTCTAATAACTCCCAAGCCATAAACTTGGTGATTTCATTAACTACTGAGTGTCATAACTCGAGAATCTGAATGCAACAATACAGATCAATCTATAGAACTAGAAAAAGTTCCCAGTAATTACAAAACATGGATCAGGTTTTATGCAGTTGATTTTTTGTATTTTAGTTCATAAGGAACGTAAGCATATCCTTAACTTCACAAAGTTGTGAGAGGGGGAAAGTCCAAGTGATGTTTTCAAGTCAGAAAGGTGTTTCTTGGGAGACATTTCAGAGAAATGTTCTATAATTTTAAAGCTTGTATTTTTTTGTTAAGTAAACTGATGTTCTAGGTGTCCAGCTAGAATTCATTGTGTTCTCCTATCACAGCTTCCTTAGAGGATCACAGGTTTGGAGTGRTTAAAAATTCACTCAAAAAGCCAAAGTACAAAATATAAAGTTTTGGTCTGCTTTGATTCAGTTCTGGTTTTGTGTATTATGCAAATGTATATGGACTGCTTTCCAGATGCGTTGCTTTCCTCAATATTGTGTTTGCTTTATCATATATTTTCTTTCTTCTGTATTCTGATTTTTGKTATCTTCCCCCAGGCGCTGCATGCAATTATTGCTGATCTCAAGTGCTAAATGCAGATTTTATTCTTCCAGAGGTTGGACAACATAATTTCATTTGTATTGTGCAGGATTTTTGGTTGTGTGGTTCTCCCCTGATGAACTGACAAGCCAGTAATATTTTCTGCCTGTCACAAGTGTTGCTTTTGCATTCKGAGGAGAGCAGGGACTTTATGAAGCTTTGATTCAGCACAGCAGGGGAGAGGAGGCCAAGCAGCTCAAGTACCAAAATTCACAGGCAGCTTACAGTGGGAAATGGGCTGCTGTTTTCCCCCTTACCTCATGGTTGTTTCATCCTCCTGCCTGCACTATATGATCAAGGTACCCCTAACATCCACCCCAGCATCAGAATTAGAAATAAAAACTCCAATTCTTACAGAAGGTGAGACTCTCATGGAAGAACTGGTACTAAATATCCAATTTCAAAGCATGGAAGATGGAATGAAGGAAGATGGCATCCTGTTGGAAATAATAGGCACCAGCTTTTATRCTGAGGAAGGAGAATGTCTTGTTCCAGTTGCTGCCACCTGTCCAGGCCTTTTCTGCCCCTTTTCCCTCAGGCCATTTTCAAGCTCTTGAGGCATCCCACACTTCTCCCCCAATAACTTAAGAGTCTTGGTTCATCAGGCTGAGCAAAGGGTGCAGCCATTGTCTCCTGCCCAGCACTCTTCCCTGCTGGAGGAGCTACCTAGATTTTTTTTTTCTTTTGTGTGGGATCAATTAAGAGATTAGCAACTGTTCATCCTCTCATTAAGTTTTTTTCCCCACRTATGTGGTTTGTATGGGAATATGGAGACGTTTTGTTTGCCTCCACAATTTTTAATACTGAAATTGATGAGGCATTTGTTTAGTGAATGTTAAATAATGTGAAATTGAAGAACTGGACTTTCAGAGCTGTCAGAATTTCCTGTGACTTGAGGTTGAGACCTGTACTGACTCTTTCCATCTGTCACATTTGCTCAGTAGCTTCAGTATGTTAATTCCTACAGCTCCATCCTGGAGATATCCTCATTTACAGCTAATTCTGGGGGACATGAAAGGTTTACAGCAGAAATAACAGAGATTTAGCAAGTGCCTTGAATGCCTGAATCCTTTCCTTCAAGCAGAGATGCTTAAACTAGGAAAACCAACAAAATCTGTGGGAAAAAATCCTTTCTCCAGGGACTCAAGAGGTCCTATTCGTGCAATAAATTTCAGCAATATTTGTTCATAGCCAACAGAAAACCTGGATCATAAAATGGAGAATAAATCCCCTTTTAAGAGAAATTTCCTACTGCTCTTTTTTTTTTTGACATGTTGGTGAGACTGAAATTTCTCCAAACACTTTGCACATCACCCAGATCTCACTGAGCTGCTTCAGCCTGGCCAGCTGGGGACGTGTCCCAGCTACTCCCCATTTGACTGAATGTTGTTCCACCTTCCTGTTTCCCTCAATTTGCTGTTCCCAATCAGTGRAGATTAAGCTGCAGGCTTTCCACTTCTAAAATTCACATTAAACTTAAATGATAGCACTCCTTGAGTGGCTTCCAAGGAAAAGGAAGCTCTGCTATGGAAATAATGGATTTTGTCTGAATAACTGTGTTCATAATTCCTTCTGTAATCTGTGTAAGACTCTAGATTAATTTCATGAGCCTGAGGATTTTTTTTTCACATAAATTACTAATGTAGAATCAGTAACCAGGACTCCTAGTCCTCAAATACTTGGTTTAGAGGAAATCCTCAGGGTCTGGTTTGTATAATGTAAATTGACAGAGAATATTGATTGAGAGCTAGAGATTTTTTATTATTTTCTGCTATCTTAAGCTATATTTCAAACTGAAATTCCAGGTGGTTTATTTTCTGTAATTTAGTGGCTTCTAACAGAAGAAGAAATCAGAGACAGCTCTCTTGCATCTTGTCCACCTCAAGACGTAATATTAAGAATAATCAATGCATTCTGTAGGGAGGTGTGTCTGTAAAAGAAAAAATACTGGTTGTATTTAATATAATAATGCTGAATTAATAAAATTTGGCCTAAAATTCAAGATGATATTCTTCTGTTAGGTATATAATCTTGCCATTCATAATCTATTATTGATCTGTCTTGCTAAAGTAAATTTATAGAGAGCATTTGTAATCTGAAAAAACCCGCCCTGCTTCTTAAAAACATACCAAAACCTGTCATCCTCTTAAAAACCCCACAAAATCTCATGACCTTGGATGACGCATAGTGTAGATTCTTTGAAGTCTTCTCCTCTTGAGGATTTGTGTAATCCAACATTCAGACTTGTACAAATGCTTTTTCTGTAAGTTTTGGTTAATGTATGCTTGTTTTATCAATGTGCAAGTATTATGGTTTACATTGCATATCAAAAGATTGAACTGTGGATGAGACCAAATCTGACCCACTTTTTTTCTCTTTTTTTTTTTTTTTTTTTTTTTTTTTTTTTTTTTTTTTTTTTTTTTTTTTTTTTTTTTTTTTTTTTTTTTTTTTACACCTTTGGATCTCCATGTTAGGTTTTGCCTTGGCATTCCTTATTTTGCCAAATATCAAAAGCCCTTCTATTTTATTTCTAGGGAACAAGCAAAGTAATACATAGAATAAAAATTCCTTTTTTATTTAATAAGGCTTGGATACAGTACAGAAAGGGAATCCCTTTGAGAATCTAGGTCACTTCGTAAGGAAAAGGTTTCCCTACTGTGAAGAATTTACATTTGCCATTTTCTTTGTTTTTTSTTTTCCTATTTTTCCTTACGATGTGCGGCAATCTGTACTCGTATCCTGTGGTTGCCTAATGACAAGGGGTTGTTTATTCCATGTAATGAAATGTCACTTCTCTGAGGTGCATGGGAGGAAGGGAGTGAGCAGGGAGATMTGTCAGTAAAGTGGGAAATGCTGGGTGCAGCAGGAAGGGCTAGAGCAGCTCTCTGGAATCCCTGTTCTCCTCTCCCTGGCAGGTTGGCTGGGACCAGTGCCAGGGTAAAATTGGCTGTGTGTGTGCCCAGGATGATGCACACAATCTCCTGAGCCTCGTGCAATGGCCTCCATGTGGGARCAGAGGCAGCAGGCTGCTCAGAGCAGGCTGGTGCAGCCCTGGGTACCCTGTGGCTGGTGGCTCTGTGTGGAATTTCCTGCTGTTCTCAGGGCAGTGCTGAGGCACTGGGAGATGCCTGCAGGAGCTGCAGCAGCTTGTGCTGGGTGAAAGGGCTGTGGCCTGGGAAGGAAGTGAGCAGTGCTTCTGAGAAGCTGCCCTGAGCTAAGRAAAGGGTGAAACCTGAGGCATCTCCATCATCTCCAGTGGAAAATGTGCTGCCTGGAAATACCTGATCCCACTGATTGGGATCTGAGGCTGATAGTAACTTGAGGTTTTTCTTAGAACAGCTTTCAGAGTGGTRGTGCCTTCAGATGTTTTTTCCAACTAAGCACTAGTCAGTGACAGAAATGTCTGTTGGAGGAGATAAGGATTTTTGCTCTTCCTCCAGAATAGGCACACATTCATTCCCCCAAGAATATGCCAATGCAGAACCTGCAAAATAAGGAAGAAATATGTAGTCTGGCATTAACTCTGGATTAGTTGCTTTTTCTTACATTTTCAAAATGTATTTTTGGAAGCACAGGCATAAATAGGAAAGTGTGAGGTCTCTGGTCTGTGTACAAATTATCAGCCTGTTGAGCTACATGTAAAATTACTCTGCTGCCCCTGCTCTGAAGGTGATGCTGCTGTTTTGCTTTGGTGTTTTTCTCATAAAAGTAGAGCATGACCTGACTAAGGCAAGGAAGTTATTGGATGACTCTCTATGAAATTGAATCTGTTTGTGACTGGTAAAGCCATCTGAAGCATGTACAGAAAGTTCCAGGGTGTCATAACAGAGGAGTCTTGTTACACTTTGTGTTGATTTTTTTTTCTCTCATTGAAATCTTGGCATTGAAAGCCTAAATGTATTCCAAAACATTGTCTGCTCTTAGTGGTTTATTCATTTTTATTTCCTGCCACTTTAGTGTTCAATTTTCTGGACTGAGGGGATTTTACTTTGCAACACATTGCTGTAGGGAAAAAAAAA